>JAYJMR010000191.1:0-66488 GCA_037074705.1 Zhengitettix transpicula
TCATAATAAATGATACGTTCTTTATAAAAATTAGTCAAACCTGCACTTCTAAAATCTTAATCTATTAATATTAATTAATATATCGTAATATTTCGACGTTTCGACGACAAGTTTGGAATTTCACCAACCAAGAATCTTCAAATAACAAAGTCTTATTTCATAATAAATGATTCGTTCTTTATAAAAATTACTCAAACCTGCACTTCTAAAATCTTAATCTATTAATATTAATTAATATATCGTAATATTTCGACGTTTCGACGACAAGTTTGGAATTTCACCAACCAAGAATCTTCAAATAACAAAGTCTTATTTCATAATAAATGACTCGTTCTTTATAAAAATTACTCAAACCAGCACTTCTAAAATCTTAATCTATTAATTTTAATTAATATATCGTAATATTTCGACGTTTCGACGACAAGTTTGGATTTTCACCAACCAAGAATCTTCAAATAACAAAGTCTTATTTCATAATAAATGATACGTTCTTTATAAAAATTAGTCAAACCTGCACTTCTAAAATCTTAATCTATTAATATTAATTAATATATCGTAATATTTCGACGTTTCGATGACAAGTTTGGAATTTCACCAACCAAGAATCTTCAAATAACAAAGTCTTATTTCATAATAATTGACTCGTTCTTTATAAAAATTAGTCAAACCTGCGCTTCTAAAATCTTAATCTATTAATATTAATTATTATATCGTAATATTTCGACGTTTCGACGACAAGTTTGGAATTTCACCAACCAAGAAACTAGAAATAACAAAGTCTTATTTCATAATAAATGACTCGTTCTTTATAAAAATTACTCAAACCAGCACTTCTAAAATCTTAATCTATTAATTTTAATTAATATATCGTAATATTTCGACGTTTCGACGACAAGTTTGGATTTTCACCAACCAAGAATCTTCAAATAACAAAGTCTTATTTCATAATAAATGATACGTTCTTTATAAAAATTAGTCAAACCTGCACTTCTAAAATCTTAATCTATTAATATTAATTAATATATCGTAATATTTCGACGTTTCGACGACAAGTTTGGAATTTCACCAACCAAGAATCTTCAAATAACAAAGTCTTATTTCATAATAAATGATACGTTCTTTATAAAAATTAGTCAAACCTGCACTTCTAAAATCTTAATCTATTAATATTAATTAATATATCGTAATATTTCGACGTTTCGATGACAAGTTTGGAATTTCACCAACAAAGAATCTTCAAATAACAAAGTCTTATTTCATAACAAATGACTCGTTCTTTATAAAAATTACTCAAACCAGCACTTCTAAAATCTTAATCTATTAATATTAATTAATATATCGTAATATTTCGACGTTTCGACGACAAGTTGAGAATTTCACCAACCAAGAATCTTCAAATAACAAAGTCTTATTTCATAATAAATGACTCGTTCTTTATAAAAATTACTCAAACCTGCACTTCTAAAATCTTAATCCATTAATATTAATTAATATATCGTAATATTTCGACGTTTCGACGACAAGTTTGGAATTTCACCAACCAAGAATCTTCAAATAACAAAGTCTTATTTCATAATAAATGATACGTTCTTTATAAAAATTAGTCAAACCTGCACTTCTAAAATCTTAATCTATTAATATTAATTAATATATCGTAATATTTCGACGTTTCGACGACAAGTTTGGAATTTCACCAACCAAGAATCTATAAATAACAAAGTCTTATTTCATAACAAATGACTCGTTCTTTATAAAAATTACTCAAACCTGCACTTCTAAAATCTTAATCTATTAATATTAATTAATATATCGTAATATTTCGACGTTTCGACGACAAGTTTGGAATTTCACCAACTAAGAATCTTCAAATAACAAAGTCTTATTTCATAATAAATGACTCGTTCTTTATAAAAATTAGTCAAACCTGCGCATTTAAAATCTTAATCTATTAATATTAATTATTATATCGTAATATTTCGACGTTTCGACGACAAGTTTGGAATTTCACCAACCAAGAAACTAGAAATAACAAAGTCTTATTTCATAATAAATGACTCGTTCTTTATAAAAATTACTCAAACCAGCACTTCTAAAATCTTAATCTATTAATATTAATTAATATATCCCAATATTTCGACGTTTCGACGACAAGTTTGGAATTTCACCAACCAAGAATCTTCAAATAACAAAGTCTTATTTCATAATAAATGATACGTTCTTTATAAAAATTAGTCAAACCTGCACTTCTAAAATCTTAATCTATTAATATTAATTAATATATCGTAATATTTCGACGTTTCGACGACAAGTTTGGAATTTCACCAACCAAGAAACTAGAAGTAACAAAGTCTTATTTCATAATAAATGATTCGTTCTTTATAAAAATTACTCAAACCTGCACTTCTAAAATCTAAATCTATTAATATTAATTAATATATCCCAAAATTTCGACGTTTCGACGACAAGTTTGGAATTTCACCAACCAAGAATCTTCAAATAACAAAGTCTTATTTCATAATAAATGATACGTTCTTTATAAAAATTAGTCAAACCTGCACTTCCAAAATCTTAATCTATTAATATTAATTAATATATCGTAATATTTCGACGTTTCGACGACAAGTTTGGAATTTCACCAACCAAGAATCTTCAAATAACAAAGTCTTATTTCATAATAAATGATACGTTCTTTATAAAAATTACTCAAACCTGCACTTCTAAAATCTTAATCTATTAATATTAATTAATATATCCCAAAATTTCGACGTTTCGACGACAAGTTTGGAATTTCACCAACCAAGAATCTTCAAATAACAAAGTCTTATTTCATAATAAATGATACGTTCTTTATAAAAATTAGTCAAACCTGCACTTCTAAAATCTTAATCTATTAATATTAATTAATATATCGTAATATTTCGACGTTTCGACGACAAAGTTTGGAATTTCACCAACCAAGAATCTTCAAATAACAAAGTCTTATTTCATAATAAATGATACGTTCTTTATAAAAATTAGTCAAACCTGCACTTCTAAAATCTTAATCTATTAATATTAATTAATATATCGTAATATTTCGACGTTTCGACGACAAGTTTGGAATTTCACCAACCAAGAATCTTCAAATAACAAAGTCTTATTTCATAATAAATGATACGTTCTTTATAAAATTACTCAAACCTGCACTTCTAAAATCTTAATCTATTAATATTAATTAATATATCCCAAAATTTCGACGTTTCGACGACAAGTTTGGAATTTCACCAACCAAGAATCTTCAAATAACAAAGTCTTATTTCATAATAAATGACTCGTTCTTTATAAAAATTATTCAAACCTGCACTACTAAAATCTTAATCTATTAATATTAATTAATATATCGTAATATTTCGACGTTTCGACGACAAGTTTGGAATTTCACCAACCAAGAATCTTCAAATAACAAAGTCTTATTTCATAATAAATGATACGTTTCTTTATAAAAATTAGTCAAACCTGCACTTCTAAAATCTTAATCTATTAACATTAATTAATATATCGTAATATTTCGACGTTTCGACGACAAGTTTGGAATTTCACCAACCAAGAATCTTCAAATAACAAAGTCTTATTTCATAATAAATGATACGTTCTTTATAAAAATTAGTCAAACCTGCACTTCTAAAATCTTAATCTATTAATTTTAATTAATATATCGTAATATTTCGACGTTTCGACGACAAGTTTGGAATTTCACCAACCAAGAATCTTCAAATAACAAAGTCTTATTTCATAATAAATGATACGTTCTTTATAAAAATTAGTCAAACCTGCACTTCTAAAATCTTAATCTATTAATATTAATTAATATATCGTAATATTTCGACGTTTCGACAACAAGTTTGGATTTTCTCCAACCAAGAATCTTCAAATAACAAAGTCTTATTTCATAATAAATGACTCGTTCTTTATAAAAATTAGTCAAACCTGCGCTTCTAAAATCTTAATCTATTAATATTAATTATTATATCGTATATTTCGACGTTTCGACGACAAGTTTGGATTTCACCAACCAAGAATCTAAAATAACAAAGTCTTATTTCATAATAAATGATTCGTTCTTTATAAAAATTACTCAAACCTGCACTTCTAAAATCTTAATCTATTAATATTAATTAATATATCCCAAATTTTCGACGTTTCGACGACAAGTTTGGAATTTCACCAACCAAGAATCTTCAAATAACAAAGTCTTATTCATAATAAATGACTCGTTCTTTATAAAAATTACTCAAACCTGCACTTCTAAAATCTTAATCTATTAATATTAATTAATATATCGTAATATTTCGACGTTTCGACGACAAGTTGAGAATTTCACCAACCAAGAATCTTCAAATAACAAAGTCTTATTTCATAATAAATGACTCGTTCTTTATAAAAATTACTCAAACCTGCACTTCTAAAATCTTAATCCATTAATATTAATTAATATATCGTAATATTTCGACGTTTCGACGACAAGTTTGGAATTTCACAACCAAGAATCTTCAAATAACAAAGTCTTATTTCATAATAAATGATACGTTCTTTATAAAAATTAGTCAAACCTGCACTTCTAAAATCTTAATCTATTAATATTAATTAATATATCGTAATATTTCGACGTTTCGACGACAAGTTTGGAATTTCACCAACCAAGAATCTATAAATAACAAAGTCTTATTTCATAACAAATGACTCGTTCTTTATAAAAATTACTCAAACCTGCACTTCTAAAATCTTAATCTATTAATATTAATTAATATATCGTAATATTTCGACGTTTCGACGACAAGTTTGAATTTCACCAACTAAGAATCTTCAAATAACAAAGTCTTATTTCATAATAAATGACTCGTTCTTTATAAAAATTAGTCAAACCTGCGCATTTAAAATCTTAATCTATTAATATTAATTATTATATCGTAATATTCGACGTTTCGACGACAAGTTTGGAATTTCACCAACCAAGAAACTAGAAATAACAAAGTCTTATTTCATAATAAATGACTCGTTCTTTATAAAAATTACTCAAACCAGCACTTCTAAAATCTTAATCTATTAATATTAATTAATATATCCCATATTTCGACGTTTCGACGACAAGTTTGGAATTTCACCAACCAAGAATCTTCAAATAACAAAGTCTTATTTCATAATAAATGATACGTTCTTTATAAAAATTAGTCAAACCTGCACTTCTAAAATCTTAATCTATTAATATTAATTAATATATCGTAATATTTCGACGTTTCGACGACAAGTTTGGAATTTCACCAACCAAGAATCTTCAAATAACAAAGTCTTATTTCATAATAAATGACTCGTTCTTTATAAAAATTAGTCAAACCTGCGCTTCTAAAATCTTAATCTATTAATATTAATTATTATATCGTAATATTTCGACGTTTCGACGACAAGTTTGGAATTCACCAACCAAGAAACTAGAAGTAACAAAGTCTTATTTCATAATAAATGATTCGTTCTTTATAAAAATTACTCAAACCTGCACTTCTAAAATCTAAATCTATTAATATTAATTAATATATCCCAAAATTTCGACGTTTCGACGACAAGTTTGGAATTTCACCAACCAAGAATCTTCAAATAACAAAGTCTTATTTCATAATAAATGATACGTTCTTTATAAAAATTAGTCAAACCTGCACTTCCAAAATCTTAATCTATTAATATTAATTAATATATCGTAATATTTCGACGTTTCGACGACAAGTTTGGAATTTCACCAACCAAGAATCTTCAAATAACAAAGTCTTATTTCATAATAAATGATACGTTCTTATAAAAATTACTCAAACCTGCACTTCTAAAATCTTAATCTATTAATATTAATTAATATATCCAAAATTTCGACGTTTCGACGACAAGTTTGGAATTTCACCAACCAAGAATCTTCAAATAACAAAGTCTTATTTCATAATAAATGATACGTTCTTTATAAAAATTAGTCAAACCTGCACTTCTAAAATCTTAATCTATTAATATTAATTAATATATCGTAATATTTCGACGTTTCGACGACAAGTTTGGAATTTCACCAACCAAGAATCTTCAAATAACAAAGTCTTATTTCATAATAAATGATACGTTCTTTATAAAAATTAGTCAAACCTGCACTTCTAAAATCTTAATCTATTAATATTAATTAATATATCGTAATATTTCGACGTTTCGACGACAAGTTTGGAATTTCACCAACCAAGAATCTTCAAATAACAAAGTCTTATTTCATAATAAATGATACGTTCTTTATAAAAATTACTCAAACCTGCACTTCTAAAATCTTAATCTATTAATATTAATTAATATATCCCAAAATTTCGACGTTTCGACGACAAGTTTGGAATTTCACCAACCAAGAATCTTCAAATAACAAAGTCTTATTTCATAATAAATGACTCGTTCTTTATAAAAATTATTCAAACCTGCACTACTAAAATCTTAATCTATTAATATTAATTAATATATCGTAATATTTCGACGTTTCGACGACAAGTTTGAATTTCACCAACCAAGAATCTTCAAATAACAAAGTCTTATTTCATAATAAATGATACGTTCTTTATAAAAATTAGTCAAACCTGCACTTCTAAAATCTTAATCTATTAACATTAATTAATATATCGTAATATTTCGACGTTTCGACGACAAGTTTGGAATTTCACCAACCAAGAATCTTCAAATAACAAAGTCTTATTTCATAATAAATGATACGTTCTTTATAAAAATTAGTCAAACCTGCACTTCTAAAATCTTAATCTATTAATTTTAATTAATATATCGTAATATTTCGACGTTTCGACGACAAGTTTGGAATTTCACCAACCAAGAATCTTCAAATAACAAAGTCTTATTTCATAATAAATGATACGTTCTTTATAAAAATTAGTCAAACCTGCACTTCTAAAATCTTAATCTATTAATATTAATTAATATATCGTAATATTTCGACGTTTCGACAACAAGTTTGGATTTTCTCCAACCAAGAATCTTCAAATAACAAAGTCTTATTTCATAATAAATGACTCGTTCTTTATAAAAATTAGTCAAACCTGCGCTTCTAAATCTTAATCTATTAATATTAATTATTATATCGTAATATTTCGACGTTTCGACGACAAGTTTGGATTTTCACCAACCAAGAATCTAAAAATAACAAAGTCTTATTTCATAATAAATGATTCGTTCTTTATAAAAATTACTCAAACCTGCACTTCTAAAATCTTAATCTATTAATATTAATTAATATATCCCAAATTTTCGACGTTTCGACGACAAGTTTGGAATTTCACCAACCAAGAATCTTCAAATAACAAAGTCTTATTTCATAATAAATGACTCGTTCTTTATAAAAATTACTCAAACCTGCACTTCTAAAATCTTAATCTATTAATATTAATTAATATATCCCAATATTTCGACGTTTCGACGACAAGTTTGGAATTTCACCAACCAAGAATCTTCAAATAACAAAGTCTTATTTCATAATAAATGACTCGTTCTTTATAAACATTACTCAAACCTGCACTTCTAAAATCTTAATCTATTAATATTAATTAATATATCCCAATATTTCGACGTTTCGACGACAGTTTGGAATTTCACCAACCAAGAATCTTCAAATAACAAAGTCTTATTTCATAATAAATGATACGTTCTTTATAAAAATTAGTCAAACCTGCACTTCTAAAATCTTAATCTATTAATATAATTTAATATATCGTATATTTCGACGTTTCGATGACAAGTTTGGAATTTCACCAACCAAGAATCTTCAAATAACAAAGTCTTATTTCATAATAAATGATACGTTCTTTATAAAAATTAGTCAAACCTGCACTTCTAAAATCTTAATCTATTAATATTAATTAATATATCGTAATATTTCGACGTTTCGATGACAAGTTTGGAATTTCACCAACCAAGAATCTTCAAATAACAAAGTCTTATTTCATAATAAATGATTCGTTCTTTATAAAAATTACTCAAACCTGCAAAAATCTTAATCTATTAATATTAATTAATATATCGTAATATTTCGACGTTTCGACGACAAGTTTGGAATTTCACCAACCAAGAATCTTCAAATAACAAAGTCTTATTTCATAATAAATGATTCGTTCATTATAAAAATTACTCAAACCTGCACTTCTAAAATCTTAATCTATTAATATTAATTAATATATCGTAATATTTCGACGTTTCGACGACAAGTTTGGAATTTCACCAACCAAGAATCTTCAAATAACAAAGTCTTATTTCAAAATAAATGACTCGTTCTTTATAAAAATTACTCAAACCTGCACTTCTAAAATCTTAATCTATTAATATTAATTAATATATCGTAATATTTCGACGTTTCGACGACAAGTTTGGAATTTCACCAACCAAGAATCTACAAATAACAAAGTCTTATTTCATAATAAATGATTCGTTCTTTATAAAAATTACTCAAACCTGCACTTCTAAAATCTTAATCTATTAATATTAATTAATATATCCCAATATTTCGACGTTTCGACGACAAGTTTGGAATTTCACCAACCAAGAATCTTCAAATAACAAAGTCTTATTTCATAATTATTGATACGTTCTTTATAAAAATTAGTCAAACCTGCACTTCTAAAATCTTAATCTATTAATATTAATTAATATATCGTAATATTTCGACGTTTCGACGACAAGTTTGGAATTTCACCAACCAAGAATCTAAAAATAACAAAGTCTTATTTCATAATAAATGACTCGTTCTTTATAAAAATTACTCAAACCTGCACTTCTAAATCTTAATCTTAACTAATATTAATTAATATATCGTAATATTTCGACGTTTCGACGACAAGTTTGGAATTTCACCAACCAAGAATCTTCAAATAACAAAGTCTTATTTCATAATAAATGACTCGTTCTTTATAAAATTTACTCAAACCTGCACTTCTAAAATCTTAATCTATTAATATTAATTAATATATCGTAATATTTCGACGTTTCGACGACAAGTTTGGAATTTCACCAACCAAGAATCTTCAAATAACAAAGTCTTATTTCATAATAAATGACTCGTTCTTTATAAAAATTAGTCAAACCTGCGCTTCTAAAATCTTAATCTATTAATATTAATTATTATATCGTAATATTTCGACGTTTCGACGACAAGTTTGGAATTTCACCAACCAAGAATCTAAAAATAACAAAGTCTTATTTCATAATAAATTATTCGTTCTTTATAAAAATTACTCAAACCTGCACTTCTAAAATCTTAATCTATTAATATTAATCAATATATCCCAAAATTTCGACGTTTCGACGACAAGTTTGGAATTTCACCAACCAAGAATCTTCAAATAACAAAGTCTTATTTCATAATAAATGACTCGTTCTTTATAAAAATTAGTCAAACCTGCGCTTCTAAAATCTTAATCTATTAATATTAATTATTATATCGTAATATTTCGACGTTTCGACGACAAGTTTGGAATTTCACCAACCAAGAATCTAAAAATAACAAAGTCTTATTTCATAATAAATGATTCGTTCTTTATAAAAATTACTCAAACCTGCACTTCTAAAATCTTAATCTATTAATATTAATCAATATATCCCAAAATTTCGACGTTTCGACGACAAGTTTGGAATTTCACCAACCAAGAATCTTCAAATAACAAAGTCTTATTTCATAATAAATGACTCGTTCTTTATAAAAATTAGTCAAACCTGCGCTTCTAAAATCTTAATCTATTAATATTAATTATTATATCGTAATATTTCGACGTTTCGACGACAAGTTTGGAATTTCACCAACCAAGAATCTAAAAATAACAAAGTCTTATTTCATAATAAATGATTCGTTCTTTATAAAAATTACTCAAACCTGCACTTCTAAAATCTTAATCTATTAATATTAATCAATATATCCCAAAATTTCGACGTTTCGACGACAAGTTTGGAATTTCACCAACCAAGAATCTTCAAATAACAAAGTCTTATTTCATAATAAATGACTCGTTCTTTATAAAAATTACTCAAACCTGCACTTCTAAAATCTTAATCTATTAATATTAATTAATATATCCCAATATTTCGACGTTTCGACGACAAGTTTGGAATTTCACCAACCAAGAATCTTCAAATAACAAAGTCTTATTTCATAATAAATGACTCGTTCTTTATAAAAATTACTCAAACCTGCACTTCTAAAATCTTAATCTATTAATATTAATTAATATATCCCAATATTTCGACGTTTCGACGACAAGTTTGGAATTTCACCAACCAAGAATCTTCAAATAACAAAGTCTTATTTCATAATAAATGATACGTTCTTTATAAAAATTAGTCAAACCTGCACTTCTAAAATCTTAATCTATTAATATTAATTAATATATCGTAATATTTCGACGTTTCGATGACAAGTTTGGAATTTCACCAACCAAGAATCTTCAAATAACAAAGTCTTATTTCATAATAAATGACTCGTTCTTTATAAAAATTACTCAAACCTGCACTTCTAAAATCTTAATCTATTAATATTAATTAATATATCCCAATATTTCGACGTTTCGACGACAAGTTTGGAATTTCACCAACCAAGAATCTTCAAATAACAAAGTCTTATTTCATAATAAATGATACGTTCTTTATAAAAATTAGTCAAACCTGCACTTCTAAAATCTTAATCTATTAATATTAATTAATATATCCCAATATTTCGACGTTTCGACGACAAGTTTGGAATTTCACCAACCAAGAATCTTCAAATAACAAAGTCTTATTTCATAATAAATGACTCGTTCTTTATAAAAATTACTCAAACCTGCACTTCTAAAATCTTAATCTATTAATATTAATTAATATATCCCAATATTTCGACGTTTCGACGACAAGTTTGGAATTTCACCAACCAAGAATCTTCAAATAACAAAGTCTTATTTCATAATAAATGATTCGTTCTTTATAAAAATTACTCAAACCTGCACTTCTAAAATCTTAATCTATTAATATTAATTAATATATCGTAATATTTCGACGTTTCGACGACAAGTTTGGAATTTCACCAACCAAGAATCTTCAAATAACAAAGTCTTATTTCAAAATAAATGACTCGTTCTTTATAAAAATTACTCAAACCTGCACTTCTAAAATCTTAATCTATTAATATTAATTAATATATCGTAATATTTCGACGTTTCGACGACAAGTTTGGAATTTCACCAACCAAGAATCTACAAATAACAAAGTCTTATTTCATAATAAATGATTCGTTCTTTATAAAAATTACTCAAACCTGCACTTCTAAAATCTTAATCTATTAATATTGATTAATATATCCCAATATTTTGACGTTTCGACGACAAGTTTGGAATTTCACCAACCAAGAATCTTCAAATAACAAAGTCTTATTTCATAATAATTGATACGTTCTTTATAAAAATTAGTCAAACCTGCACTTCTAAAATCTTAATCTATTAATATTAATTAATATATCGTAATATTTCGACGTTTCGACGACAAGTTTGGAATTTCACCAACCAAGAATCTAAAAATAACAAAGTCTTATTTCATAATAAATGACTCGTTCTTTATAAAAATTACTCAAACCTGCACTTCTAAAATCTTAATCTATTAATATTAATTAATATATCGTAATATTTCGACGTTTCGACGACAAGTTTGGAATTTCACCAACCAAGAATCTTCAAATAACAAAGTCTTATTTCATAATAAATAACTCGTTCTTTATAAAATTTACTCAAACCTGCACTTCTAAAATCTTAATCTATTAATATTAATTAATATATCCCAATATTTCGACGTTTCGACGACAAGTTTGGAATTTCACCAACCAAGAATCTTCAAATAACAAAGTCTTATTTCATAATAAATGATACGTTCTTTATAAAAATTAGTCAAACCTGCACTTCTAAAATCTTAATCTATTAATATTAATTAATATATCGTAATATTTCGACGTTTCGATGACAAGTTTGGAATTTCACCAACCAAGAATCTTCAAATAACAAAGTCTTATTTCATAATAAATGATTCGTTCTTTATAAAAATTACTCAAACCTGCACTTCTAAAATCTTAATCTATTAATATTAATTAATATATCGTAATATTTCGACGTTTCGACGACAAGTTTGGAATTTCACCAACCAAGAATCTTCAAATAACAAAGTCTTATTTCATAATAAATGACTCGTTCTTTATAAAATTTACTCAAACCTGCACTTCTAAAATCTTAATCTATTAATATTAATTAATATATCGTAATATTTCGACGTTTCGACGACAAGTTTGGAATTTCACCAACCAAGAATCTATAAATAACAAAGTCTTATTTCAAAATAAATGACTCGTTCTTTATAAAAATTACTCAAACCTGCACTTCTAAAATCTTAATCTATTAATATTAATTAATATATCGTAATATTTCGACGTTTCGACGACAAGTTTGGAATTTCACCAACCAAGAATCTTCAAATAACAAAGTCTTATTTCAAAATAAATGACTCGTTCTTTATAAAAATTAGTCAAACCTGCACTTCTAAAATCTTAATCTATTAATATTAATTAATATATCGTAATATTTCGACGTTTCGACGACAAGTTTGGAATTTCACCAACCAAGAATCTACAAATAACAAAGTCTTATTTCATAATAAATGATTCGTTCTTTATAAAAATTACTCAAACCTGCACTTCTAAAATCTTAATCTATTAATATTAATTAATATATCCCAATATTTTGACGTTTCGATTCGACGACAAGTTTGGAATTTCACCAACCAAGAATCTTCAAATAACAAAGTCTTATTAAATAATAATTGATACGTTCTTTATAAAAATTAGTCAAACCTGCACTTCTAAAATCTTAATCTATTAATATTAATTAATATATCGTAAAATTTCGACGTTTCGACGACAAGTTTGAATTTCACCAACCAAGAATCTAAAAATAACAAAGTCTTATTTCATAATAAATGACTCGTTCTTTATAAAAATTACTCAAACCTGCACTTCTAAAATCTTAATCTATTAATATTAATTAATATATCGTAATATTTCGACGTTTCGACGACAAGTTTGGAATTTCACCAACCAAGAATCTTCAAATAACAAAGTCTTATTTCATAATAAATGACTCGTTCTTTATAAAATTTACTCAAACCTGCACTTCTAAAATCTTAATCTATTAATATTAATTAATATATCGTAATATTTCGACGTTTCGACGACAAGTTTGGAATTTCACCAACCAAGAATCTTCAAATAACAAAGTCTTATTTCATAATAAATGATTCGTTCTTTATAAAAATTACTCAAACCTGCACTTCTAAAATCTTAATCTATTAATATTAATTAATATATCCCAATATTTCGACGTTTCGACGACAAGTTTGGAATTTCACCAACCAAGAATCTTCAAATAACAAAGTCTTATTTCATAATAATTGATACGTTCTTTATAAAATTAGTCA
Organism: Zhengitettix transpicula; assembly: GCA_037074705.1. Lineage (NCBI taxonomy): Eukaryota > Metazoa > Arthropoda > Insecta > Orthoptera > Tetrigidae > Zhengitettix > Zhengitettix transpicula. The sequence continues at coordinate 13,525 of JAYJMR010000191.1, forward strand.
AACCTGCACTTCTAAAATCTTAATCTATTAATATTAATTAATATATCGTAATATTTCGACGTTTCGACGACAAGTTTGGAATTTCACCAACCAAGAATCTAAAAATAACAAAGTCTTATTTCATAATAAATGACTCGTTCTTTATAAAAATTACTCAAACCTGCACTTCTAAAATCTTAATCTATTAATATTAATTAATATATCGTAATATTTCGACGTTTCGACGACAAGTTGGAATTTCACCAACCAAGAATCTTCAAATAACAAAGTCTTATTTCATAATAAATGACTCGTTCTTTATAAAATTTACTCAAACCTGCACTTCTAAAATCTTAATCTATTAATATTAATTAATATATCGTAATATTTCGACGTTTCGACGACAAGTTTGGAATTTCACCAACAAGAATCTTCAAATAACAAAGTCTTATTTCATAATAAATGACTCGTTCTTTATAAAAATTACTCAAACCTGCACTTCTAAAATCTTAATCTATTAATATTAATTAATATATCCAATATTTCGACGTTTCGACGACAAGTTTGGAATTTCACCAACCAAGAATCTTCAAATAACAAAGTCTTATTTCATAATAAATGATACGTTCTTTATAAAAATTAGTCAAACCTGCACTTCTAAAATCTTAATCTATTAATATAATTTAATATATCGTAATATTTCGACGTTTCGATGACAAGTTTGGAATTTCACCAACCAAGAATCTTCAAATAACAAAGTCTTATTTCATAATAAAATGATACGTTCTTTATAAAAATTAGTCAAACCTGCACTTCTAAAATCTTAATCTATTAATATTAATTAATATATCGTAATATTTCGACGTTTCGATGACAAGTTTGGAATTTCACCAACCAAGAATCTTCAAATAACAAAGTCTTATTTCATAATAAATGATTCGTTCTTTATAAAAATTACTCAAACCTGCACTTCTAAAATCTTAATCTATTAATATTAATTAATATATCGTAATATTTCGACGTTTCGACGACAAGTTTGGAATTTCACCAACCAAGAATCTTCAAATAACAAAGTCTTATTTCATAATAAATGATTCGTTCATTATAAAAATACTCAAACCTGCACTTCTAAAATCTTAATCTATTAATATTAATTAATATATCGTAATATTTCGACGTTTCGACGACAAGTTTGGAATTTCACCAACCAAGAATCTTCAAATAACAAAGTCTTATTTCAAAATAAATGACTCGTTCTTTATAAAAATTACTCAAACCTGCACTTCTAAAATCTTAATCTATTAATATTAATTAATATATCGTAATATTTCGACGTTTCGACGACAAGTTTGGAATTTCACCAACCAAGAATCTACAAATAACAAAGTCTTATTTCATAATAAATGATTCGTTCTTTATAAAAATTACTCAAACCTGCACTTCTAAAATCTTAATCTATTAATATTAATTAATATATCCCAATATTTCGACGTTTCGACGACAAGTTTGGAATTTCACCAACCAAGAATCTTCAAATAACAAAGTCTTATTTCATAATTATTGATACGTTCTTTATAAAAATTAGTCAAACCTGCACTTCTAAAATCTTAATCTATTAATATTAATTAATATATCGTAATATTTCGACGTTTCGACGACAAGTTTGGAATTTCACCAACCAAGAATCTAAAAATAACAAAGTCTTATTTCATAATAAATGACTCGTTCTTTATAAAAATTACTCAAACCTGCACTTCTAAAATCTTAATCTACTAATATTAATTAATATATCGTAATATTTCGACGTTTCGACGACAAGTTTGGAATTTCACCAACCAAGAATCTTCAAATAACAAAGTCTTATTTCATAATAAATGACTCGTTCTTTATAAAATTTACTCAAACCTGCACTTCTAAAATCTTAATCTATTAATATTAATTAATATATCGTAATATTTCGACGTTTCGACGACAAGTTTGGAATTTCACCAACCAAGAATCTTCAAATAACAAAGTCTTATTTCATAATAAATGACTCGTTCTTTATAAAAATTAGTCAAACCTGCGCTTCTAAAATCTTAATCTATTAATATTAATTATTATATCGTAATATTTCGACGTTTCGACGACAAGTTTGGAATTTCACCAACCAAGAATCTAAAAATAACAAAGTCTTATTTCATAATAAATTATTCGTTCTTTATAAAAATTACTCAAACCTGCACTTCTAAAATCTTAATCTATTAATATTAATCAATATATCCCAAAATTTCGACGTTTCGACGACAAGTTTGGAATTTCACCAACCAAGAATCTTCAAATAACAAAGTCTTATTTCATAATAAATGACTCGTTCTTTATAAAAATTAGTCAAACCTGCGCTTCTAAAATCTTAATCTATTAATATTAATTATTATATCGTAATATTTCGACGTTTCGACGACAAGTTTGGAATTTCACCAACCAAGAATCTAAAAATAACAAAGTCTTATTTCATAATAAATGATTCGTTCTTTATAAAAATTACTCAAACCTGCACTTCTAAAATCTTAATCTATTAATATTAATCAATATATCCCAAAATTTCGACGTTTCGACGACAAGTTTGGAATTTCACCAACCAAGAATCTTCAAATAACAAAGTCTTATTTCATAATAAATGACTCGTTCTTTATAAAAATTAGTCAAACCTGCGCTTCTAAAATCTTAATCTATTAATATTAATTATTATATCGTAATATTTCGACGTTTCGACGACAAGTTTGGAATTTCACCAACCAAGAATCTAAAAATAACAAAGTCTTATTTCATAATAAATGATTCGTTCTTTATAAAAATTACTCAAACCTGCACTTCTAAAATCTTAATCTATTAATATTAATCAATATATCCCAAAATTTCGACGTTTCGACGACAAGTTTGGAATTTCACCAACCAAGAATCTTCAAATAACAAAGTCTTATTTCATAATAAATGACTCGTTCTTTATAAAAATTACTCAAACCTGCACTTCTAAAATCTTAATCTATTAATATTAATTAATATATCCCAATATTTCGACGTTTCGACGACAAGTTTGGAATTTCACCAACCAAGAATCTTCAAATAACAAAGTCTTATTTCATAATAAATGACTCGTTCTTTATAAAAATTACTCAAACCTGCACTTCTAAAATCTTAATCTATTAATATTAATTAATATATCCCAATATTTCGACGTTTCGACGACAAGTTTGGAATTTCACCAACCAAGAATCTTCAAATAACAAAGTCTTATTTCATAATAAATGATACGTTCTTTATAAAAATTAGTCAAACCTGCACTTCTAAAATCTTAATCTATTAATATTAATTAATATATCGTAATATTTCGACGTTTCGATGACAAGTTTGGAATTTCACCAACCAAGAATCTTCAAATAACAAAGTCTTATTTCATAATAAATGACTCGTTCTTTATAAAAATTACTCAAACCTGCACTTCTAAAATCTTAATCTATTAATATTAATTAATATATCCCAATATTTCGACGTTTCGACGACAAGTTTGGAATTTCACCAACCAAGAATCTTCAAATAACAAAGTCTTATTTCATAATAAATGATACGTTCTTTATAAAAATTAGTCAAACCTGCACTTCTAAAATCTTAATCTATTAATATTAATTAATATATCCCAATATTTCGACGTTTCGACGACAAGTTTGGAATTTCACCAACCAAGAATCTTCAAATAACAAAGTCTTATTTCATAATAAATGACTCGTTCTTTATAAAAATTACTCAAACCTGCACTTCTAAAATCTTAATCTATTAATATTAATTAATATATCCCAATATTTCGACGTTTCGACGACAAGTTTGGAATTTCACCAACCAAGAATCTTCAAATAACAAAGTCTTATTTCATAATAAATGATTCGTTCTTTATAAAAATTACTCAAACCTGCACTTCTAAAATCTTAATCTATTAATATTAATTAATATATCGTAATATTTCGACGTTTCGACGACAAGTTTGGAATTTCACCAACCAAGAATCTTCAAATAACAAAGTCTTATTTCAAAATAAATGACTCGTTCTTTATAAAAATTACTCAAACCTGCACTTCTAAAATCTTAATCTATTAATATTAATTAATATATCGTAATATTTCGACGTTTCGACGACAAGTTTGGAATTTCACCAACCAAGAATCTATTATTTCATAATAAATGATTCGTTCTTTATAAAAATTACTCAAACCTGCACTTCTAAAATCTTAATCTATTAATATTGATTAATATATCCCAATATTTTGACGTTTCGACGACAAGTTTGGAATTTCACCAACCAAGAATCTTCAAATAACAAAGTCTTATTTCATAATAATTGATACGTTCTTTATAAAAATTAGTCAAACCTGCACTTCTAAAATCTTAATCTATTAATATTAATTAATATATCGTAATATTTCGACGTTTCGACGACAAGTTTGGAATTTCACCAACCAAGAATCTAAAAATAACAAAGTCTTATTTCATAATAAATGACTCGTTCTTTATAAAAATTACTCAAACCTGCACTTCTAAAATCTTAATCTATTAATATTAATTAATATATCGTAATATTTCGACGTTTCGACGACAAGTTTGGAATTTCACCAACCAAGAATCTTCAAATAACAAAGTCTTATTTCATAATAAATAACTCGTTCTTTATAAAATTTACTCAAACCTGCACTTCTAAAATCTTAATCTATTAATATTAATTAATATATCCCAATATTTCGACGTTTCGACGACAAGTTTGGAATTTCACCAACCAAGAATCTTCAAATAACAAAGTCTTATTTCATAATAAATGATACGTTCTTTATAAAAATTAGTCAAACCTGCACTTCTAAAATCTTAATCTATTAATATTAATTAATATATCGTAATATTTCGACGTTTCGATGACAAGTTTGGAATTTCACCAACCAAGAATCTTCAAATAACAAAGTCTTATTTCATAATAAATGATTCGTTCTTTATAAAAATTACTCAAACCTGCACTTCTAAAATCTTAATCTATTAATATTAATTAATATATCGTAATATTTCGACGTTTCGACGACAAGTTTGGAATTTCACCAACCAAGAATCTTCAAATAACAAAGTCTTATTTCATAATAAATGACTCGTTCTTTATAAAATTTACTCAAACCTGCACTTCTAAAATCTTAATCTATTAATATAATTAATATATCGTAATATTTCGACGTTTCGACGACAAGTTTGGAATTTCACCAACCAAGAATCTATAAATAACAAAGTCTTATTTCAAAATAAATGACTCGTTCTTTATAAAAATTACTCAAACCTGCACTTCTAAAATCTTAATCTATTAATATTAATTAATATATCGTAATATTTCGACGTTTCGACGACAAGTTTGGAATTTCACCAACCAAGAATCTTCAAATAACAAAGTCTTATTTCAAAATAAATGACTCGTTCTTTATAAAAATTAGTCAAACCTGCACTTCTAAAATCTTAATCTATTAATATTAATTAATATATCGTAATATTTCGACGTTTCGACGACAAGTTTGGAATTTCACCAACCAAGAATCTACAAATAACAAAGTCTTATTTCATAATAAATGATTCGTTCTTTATAAAAATTACTCAAACCTGCACTTCTAAAATCTTAATCTATTAATATTAATTAATATATCCCAATATTTTGACGTTTCGACGACAAGTTTGGAATTTCACCAACCAAGAATCTTCAAATAACAAAGTCTTATTAAATAATAATTGATACGTTCTTTATAAAAATTAGTCAAACCTGCACTTCTAAAATCTTAATCTATTAATATTAATTAATATATCGTAAAATTTCGACGTTTCGACGACAAGTTTGGAATTTCACCAACCAAGAATCTAAAATAACAAAGTCTTATTTCATAATAAATGACTCGTTCTTTATAAAAATTACTCAAACCTGCACTTCTAAAATCTTAATCTATTAATATTAATTAATATATCGTAATATTTCGACGTTTCGACGACAAGTTTGGAATTTCACCAACCAAGAATCTTCAAATAACAAAGTCTTATTTCATAATAAATGACTCGTTCTTTATAAAATTTACTCAAACCTGCACTTCTAAAATCTTAATCTATTAATATTAATTAATATATCGTAATATTTCGACGTTTCGACGACAAGTTTGGAATTTCACCAACCAAGAATCTTCAAATAACAAAGTCTTATTTCATAATAAATGATTCGTTCTTTATAAAAATTACTCAAACCTGCACTTCTAAAATCTTAATCTATTAATATTAATTAATATATCCCAATATTTCGACGTTTCGACGACAAGTTTGGAATTTCACCAACCAAGAATCTTCAAATAACAAAGTCTTATTTCATAATAATTGATACGTTCTTTATAAAAATTAGTCAAACCTGCACTTCTAAAATCTTAATCTATTAATATTAATTAATATATCGTAATATTTCGACGTTTCGACGACAAGTTTGGAATTTCACCAACCAAGAATCTAAAAATAACAAAGTCTTATTTCATAATAAATGACTCGTTCTTTATAAAAATTACTCAAACCTGCACTTCTAAAATCTTAATCTATTAATATTAATTAATATATCGTAATATTTCGACGTTTCGACGACAAGTTTGGAATTTCACCAACCAAGAATCTTCAAATAACAAAGTCTTATTTCATAATAAATGACTCGTTCTTTATAAAATTTACTCAAACCTGCACTTCTAAAATCTTAATCTATTAATATTAATTAATATATCGTAATATTTCGACGTTTCGACGACAAGTTTGGAATTTCACCAACCAAGAATCTTCAAATAACAAAGTCTTATTTCATAATAAATGATACGTTCTTTATAAAAATTAGTCAAACCTGCACTTCTAAAATCTTAATCTATTAATATTAATTAATATATCGTAATATTTCGACGTTTCGACGACAAGTTTGGAATTTCACCAACCAAGAATCTAAAAATAACAAAGTCTTATTTCATAATAAATGACTCGTTCTTTATAAAAATTACTCAAACCTGCACTTCTAAAATCTTAATCTATTAATATTAATTAATATATCGTAATATTTCGACGTTTCGACGACAAGTTTGGAATTTCACCAACCAAGAATCTTCAAATAACAAAGTCTTATTTCATAATAAATAACTCGTTCTTTATAAAAATTACTCAAACGTGCACTTCTAAAATCTTAATCTATTAATATTAATTAATATATCCCAATATTTCGACGTTTCGACGACAAGTTTGGAATTTCACCAACCAAGAATCTTCAAATAACAAAGTCTTATTTCATAATAAATAACTCGTTCTTTATAAAAATTACTCAAACCTGCACTTCTAAAATCTTAATCTATTAATATTAATTAATATATCCCAATATTTCGACGTTTCGACGACAAGTTTGGAATTTCACCAACCAAGAAACTAGAAATAACAAAGTCTTATTTCATAATAAATGACTCGTTCTTTATAAAAATTACTCAAACCAGCACTTCTAAAATCTTAATCTATTAATTTTAATTAATATATCGTAATATTTCGGCGTTTCGACGACAAGTTTGGAATTTCACCAACCAAGAATCTTCAAATAAAAAAGTCTTATTTCATAATAAATGACTCGTTCTTTATAAAAATTAGTCAAACCTGACTTCTAAAATCTTAATCTATTAAATTTTAATTAATATATCGTAATATTTCGACGTTTCGACGACAAGTTTGGAATTTCACCAACCAAGAATCTTCAAATAACAAAGACTTATTTCATAATAAAATGATACGTTCTTTATAAAAATTAGTCAAACCTGCACTTCTAAAATCTTAATCTATTAATTTTAATTAATATATCGTAATATTTCGACGTTTCGATGACAAGTTTGGAATTTCACCAACCAAGAATCTTCAAATAACAAAGACTTATTTCATAATAAATGATACGTTCTTTATAAAAATTAGTCAAACCTGCACTTCAAAAATGTTAATCTATTAATATTAATTAATACATCGTAATATTTCGACGTTTCGACGACAAGTTTGGAATTTCACCAACCAAGAATCTTAAAATAACAAAGTCTTATTTCATAATAAATGACTCGTTCTTTATAAAAATTACTCAAACCAGCACTTCTAAAATCTTAATCTATTAATATTAATTAATTTATCGTAATATTTCGACGTTTCGATGACAAGTTTGGAATTTCACCAACCAAGAATCTTCAAATAACAAAGTCTTATTTCATAATAAATGATACGTTCTTTATAAAAATTAGTCAAACCTGCACTTCTAAAATCTTAATCTATTAATTTTAATTAATATATCGTAATATTTCGACGTTTCGATGACAAGTTTGGAATTTCACCAACCAAGAATCTTCAAATAACAAAGACTTATTTCATAATAAATGATACGTTCTTTATAAAAATTAGTCAAACCTGCACTTCTAAAATCTTAATCTATTAATATTAATTATTATATCGTAATATTTCGACGTTTCGACGACAAGTTTGGAATTTCACCAACCAAGAAACTAGAAATAACTAAGTCTTATTTCATAATAAATGACTCGTTCTTTATAAAATTACTCAAACCAGCACTTCTAAAATCTTAATCTATTAATTTTAATTAATATATCGTAATATTTCGACGTTTCGACGACAAGTTTGGAATTTCACCAACCAAGAATCTTCAAATAACAAAGTCTTATTTCATAATAAATGACTCGTTCTTTATAAAAATTAGTCAAACCTGCGCTTCTAAAATCTTAATCTATTAATATTAATTATTATATCGTAATATTTCGACGTTTCGACGACAAGTTTGGAATTTCACCAACCAAGAAACTAGAAATAACAAAGTCTTATTTCATAATAAATGACTCGTTCTTTATAAAAATTACTCAAACCAGCACTTCTAAAATCTTAATCTATTAATTTTAATTAATATATCGTAATATTTCGACGTTTCGACGACAAGTTTGGAATTTCACCAACCAAGAATCTTCAAAAAACAAACTCTTATTTCATAATAAATGCCTCGTTCTTTATAACAATTAGTCAAACCTGCACTTCTAAAATCTTAATCTATTAATATTAATTAATATATCGTAATATTTCGACGTTTCGACGACAAGTTTGGAATTTCACCAACCAAGAATCTTCAAATAACAAAGTCTTATTTCATAATAAATAACTCGTTCTTTATAACAATTAGTCAAACCTGCACTTCTAAAATCTTAATCTATTAATATTAATTAATATATCGTAATATTTCGACGTTTCGACGACAAGTTTGGAATTTCACCAACCAAGAATCTTCAAATAACAAAGTCTTATTTCATAATAAATGACTCGTTCTTTATAAAAATTACTCAAACCTGCACTTCTAAAATCTTAATCTATTAATATTAATTAATATATCGTAATATTTCGACGTTTCGACGACAAGTTTGGAATTTCACCAACCAAGAATCTTCAAATAACAAAGTCTTATTTCATAATAAATGATTCGTTCTTTATAAAAATTACTCAAACCTGCACTTCTAAAATCTTAATCTATTAATATTAATTAATATATCCCAATATTTCGACGTTTCGACGACAAGTTTGGAATTTCACTAACCAAGAATCTTCAAATAACAAAGTCTTATTTCATAATAAATGATACGTTCTTTATAAAAATTAGTCAAACCTGCACTTCTAAAATCTTAATCTATTAATATTAATTAATATATCGTAATATTTCGACGTTTCGACGACAAGTTTGGAATTTCACCAACCAAGAATCTTCAAATAATAAAGTCTTATTTCATAATAAATGATACGTTCTTTATAAAAATTAGTCAAACCTGCACTTCTAAAATCTTAATCTATTAATATTAATTAATATATCGTAATATTTCGACGTTTCGACGACAAGTTTGCAATTTCACCAACCAAGAATCTTCAAATAACAAAGTCTTATTTCATAATAAATGATACGTTCTTTATAAAAATTAGTCAAACCTGCACTTCTAAAATCTTAATCTATTAATATTTATTAATATATCGTAATATTTCGACGTTTCGATGACAAGTTTGGAATTTCACCAACCAAGAATCTTCAAATAACAAAGTCTTATTTCATAATAAATGACTCGTTCTTTAAAAAAATTAGTCAAACCTGCGCTTCTAAAATCTTAATCTATTAATATTAATTATTATATCGTAATATTTCGACGTTTCGACGACAAGTTTGGAATTTCACCAACCAAGAAACTAGAAATAACAAAGTCTTATTTCATAATAAATGACTCGTTCTTTATAAAAATTACTCAAACCAGCACTTCTAAAATCTTAATCTATTAATATTAATTAATATATCGTAATATTTCGACGTTTCGACGACAAGTTTGGAATTTCACCAACCAAGAATCTAAAAATAACAAAGTCTTATTTCATAATAAATGATACGTTCTTTATAAAAATTAGTCAAACCTGCACTTCTAAAATTTTAATCTATTAATATTAATTAATATATCGTAATATTTCGACGTTTCGACGACAAGTTTGGAATTTCACCAACCAAGAATCTTCAAATAACAAAGTCTTATTTCATAATAAATGATTCGTTCTTTATAAAAATTACTCAAACCTGCACTTCTAAAATCTTAATCTATTAATATTAATTAATATATCCCAATATTTCGACGTTTCGACGACAAGTTTGGAATTTCACTAACCAAGAATCTTCAAATAACAAAGTCTTATTTCATAATAAATGATACGTTCTTTATAAAAATTAGTCAAACCTGCACTTCTAAAATCTTAATCTATTAATATTAATTAATATATCGTAATATTTCAACGTTTCGACGACAAGTTTGGAATTTCACAAACCAAGAATCTTCAAATAACAAAGTCTTATTTCATAATAAATGATACGTTCTTTATAAAAATTAGTCAAAACTGCACTTCTAAAATCTTAATCTATTAATTTTAATTAATATATGGTAATATTTCGACGTTTCGACGACAAGTTTGGAATTTCACCAACCAAGAATCTTCAAATAACAAAGTCTTATTTCATAATAAATGACTCGTTCTTTATAAATATTAGTCAAACCTGCACTTCTAAAATCTTAATCTATTAATATTAATTAATATATCGTAATATTTCGACGTTTCGACGACAAGTTTGGGATTTCACCAACCAAGAATCTTCAAATAACAAAGTCTTATTTCATAATAAATGATTCGTTCTTTATAAAAATTACTCAAACCTGCACTTCTAAAATCTTAATCTATTAATATTAATTAATATATCGTAATATTTCGACGTTTCGACGACAAGTTTAGAATTTCACCAACCAAGAATCTTCAAATAACAAAGTCTTATTTCATAATAAATGACTCGTTCTTTATAAAAATTACTCAAACCTGCACTTCTAAAATCTTAATCTATTAATATTAATTAATATATCGTATTATTTCGACGTTTCGACGACAAGTTTGATATTTCACCAACCAAGAATCTTCAAATAACAAAGTCTTATTTCATAATAAATGACTCGTTCTTTATAAAAATTAGTCAAACCTGCACTTCTAAAATCTTAATCTATTAATATTAATTAATATATCGTAATATTTCGACGTTTCGACGACAAGTTTGGAATTTAACCAACCAAGAATCTTCAAATAACAAAGTCTTATTTCATAATAAATGATACGTTCTTTATAAAAATTAGTCAAACCTGCACTTCTAAAATCTTAATCTATTAATATTAATTAATATATCGTAATATTTCGACGTTTCGACGACAAGTTTGGAATTTCACTAACCAAGAATCTTCAAATAACAAAGTCTTATTTCATAATAAATGACTCGTTCTTTATAAAAATTAGTCAAACCTGCACTTCTAAAATCTTAATCTATTAATATTAATTAATATATCGTAATATTTCGACGTTTCGACGACTAGTTTGGAATTTCACCAACCAAGAATCTATAAATAACAAAGTCTTATTTCATAATAAATGACTCGTTCTTTATAAAAATTACTCAAACCTGCACTTCTAAAATCTTAATCTATTAATATTAATTAATATATCGTAATATTTCGACGTTTCGACGACAAGTTTGGAATTTCACCAACCAAGAATCTTCAAATAACAAAGTCTTATTTCATAATAAATGACTCGTTCTTTATAAAAATTAGTCAAATCTGCACTTCTAAAATCTTAATCTATTAATATTAATTAATATATCGTAATATTTCGACGTTTCGACGACAAGTTTGGAATTTCACCAACCAAGAATCTTCAAATAACAAAGTCTTATTTCATAATAAATGACTCGTTCTTTATAAAAATTAGTCAAACCTGCACTTCTAAAATCTTAATCTATTAATATTTATTAATATATCGTAATATTTCGACGTTTCGACGACAAGTTTGAAATTTCACCAACCAAGAATCTTCAAATAACAAAGTCTTATTTCATAATAAATGACTCGTTCTTTATAAAAATTAGTCAAACCTGCACTTCTAAAATCTTAATCTATTAATATTAATTAATATATCGTAATATTTCGACGTTTCGACGACAAGTTTGAAATTTCACCAACCAAGAATCTTCAAATAACAAAGTCTTATTTCATAATAAATGACTCGTTCTTTATAAAAATTAGTCAAACCTGCACTTCTAAAATCTTAATCTATTAATATTAATTAATATATCGTAATATTTCGACGTTTCGAAGACAAGTTTGAAATTTCACCAACCAAGAATCTTCAAATAACAAAGTCTTATTTCATAATAAATGACTCGTTCTTTATAAAAATTAGTCAAACCTGCACTTCTAAAATCTTAATCTATTAATATTAATTAATATATCGTAATATTTCGACGTTTCGACGACAAGTTTGAAATTTCACCAACCAAGAATCTTCAAATAACAAAGTCTTATTTCATAATAAATGACTCGTTCTTTATAAAAATTAGTCAAACCTGCACTTCTAAAATCTTAATCTATTAATATTAATTAATATATCGTAATATTTCGACGTTTCGACGACAAGTTTGAAATTTCACCAACCAAGAATCTTCAAATAACAAAGTCTTATTTCATAATAAATGACTCGTTCTTTATAAAAATTAGTCAAACCTGCACTTCTAAAATCTTAATCTATTAATATTAATTAATATATCGTAATATTTCGACGTTTCGACGACAAGTTTGGAATTTCACCAACCAAGAATCTTCAAATAACAAAGTCTTATTTCATAAAAAATGACTCGTTCTTTATAAAAATTAGTCAAACCTGCACTTCTAAAATCTTAATCTATTAATATTAATTAATATATCGTAATATTTCGACGTTTCGACGACAAGTTTGAAATTTCACCAACCAAGAATCTTCAAATAACAAAGTCTTATTTCATAATAAATGACTCGTTCTTTATAAAAATTACTCAAACCTGCACTTCTAAAATCTTAATCTATTAATATTAATTAATATATCGTAATATTTCGACGTTTCGACGACAAGTTTGGAATTTCACCAACCAAGAATCTTCAAATAACAAAGTCTTATTTCATAATAAATGACTCGTTCTTTATAAAAATTAGTCAAACCTGCACTTCTAAAATCTTAATCTATTAATATTAATTAATATATCGTAATATTTCGACGTTTCGACGACAAGTTTGGAATTTCACCAACCAAGAATCTTCAAATAACAAAGTCTTATTTCATAATAAATGACTCGTTCTTTATAAAAATTAGTCAAACCTGCACTTCTAAAATCTTAATCTATTAATATTAATTAATATATCGTAATATTTCGACGTTTCGACGACAAGTTTGAAATTTCACCAACCAAGAATCTTCAAATAACAAAGTCTTATTTCATAATAAATGACTCGTTCTTTATAAAAATTAGTCAAACCTGCACTTCTAAAATCTAAATCTATTAATATTAATTAATATATCCCAATATTTCGACGTTTCGACGACAAGTTTGGAATTTCACTAACCAAGAATCTTCAAATAACAAAGTCTTATTTCATAATAAATGATACGTTCTTTATAAAAATTAGTCAAACCTGCACTTCTAAAATCTAAATCTATTAATATTAATTAATATATCCCAATATTTCGACGTTTCGACGACAAGTTTGGAATTTCACCAACCAAGAATCTTCAAATAACAAAGTCTTATTTCATAATAAATGATACGTTCTTTATAAAAATTAGTCAAAACTGCACTTCTAAAATCTAAATCTATTAATTTTAATTAATATATGGTAATATTTCGACGTTTCGACGACAAGTTTGGAATTTCACCAACCAAGAATCTTCAAATAACAAAGTCTTATTTCATAATAAATGACTCGTTTTTTATAAAAATTAGTCAAACCTGCACTTCTAAAATCTTAATCTACTAATATTAATTAATATATCGTAATATTTCGACGTTTCGACGACAAGTTTGGGATTTCACCAACCAAGAATCTTCAAATAACAAAGTCTTATTTCATAATAAATGATTCGTTCTTTATAAAAATTACTCAAACCTGCACTTCTAAAATCTTAATCTATTAATATTAATTAATATATCGTAATATTTCGACGTTTCGACGACAAGTTTAGAATTTCACCAACCAAGAATCTTCAAATAACAAAGTCTTATTTCATAATAAATGACTCGTTCTTTATAAAAATTACTCAAACCTGCACTTCTAAAATCTTAATCTATTAATATTAATTAATATATCGTAATATTTCGACGTTTCGACGACAAGTTTGGAATTTCACCAACCAAGAATCTTCAAATAACAAAGTCTTATTTCATAATAAATGATACGTTCTTTATAAAAATTAGTCAAACCTGCACTTCTAAAATCTTAATCTATTAATATTAATTAATATATCGTAATATTTCGACGTTTCGACGACAAGTTTGGAATTTCACCAACCAAGAATCTTCAAATAACAAAGTCTTATTTCATAATAAATGATTCGTTCTTTATAAAAATTACTCAAACCTGCACTTCTAAAATCTTAATATATTAATATTAATTAATATATCGTAATATTTCGACGTTTCGACGACAAGTTTGGAATTTCACCAACCAAGAATCTTCAAATAACAAAGTCTTATTTCATAATAAATGATACGTTCTTTATAAAAATTAGTCAAACCTGCACTTCTAAAATCTTAATCTATTAATTTTAATTAATATATGGTAATATTTCGACGTTTCGACGACAAGTTTGGAATTTCACCAACCAAGAATCTTCAAATAACAAAGTCTTATTTCATAATAAATGATACGTTCTTTATAAAAATTAGTCAAACCTGCACTTCTAAAATCTTAATCTATTAATTTTAATTAATATATGGTAATATTTCGACGTTTCGACGACAAGTTTGGAATTTCACCAACCAAGAATCTTCAAATAACAAAGTCTTATTTCATAATAAATGACTCGTTCTTTATAAAAATTACTCAAACCTGCACTTCTAAAATCTTAATCTATTAATATTAATTAATATATCGTAATATTTCGACGTTTCGACGACAAGTTTGGAATTTCACCAACCAAGAATCTTCAAATAACAAAGTCTTATTTCATAATAAATGACTCGTTCTTTTTAAAAATTAGTCAAACCTGCACTTCTAAAATCTTAATCTATTAATTTTAATTAATATATGGTAATATTTCGACGTTTCGACGACAAGTTTGGAATTTCACCAACCAAGAATCTTCAAATAACAAAGTCTTATTTCATAATAAATGATACGTTCTTTATAAAAATTAGTCAAACCTGCACTTCTAAAATCTTAATCTATTAATATTAATTAATATATCGTAATATTTCGACGTTTCGACGACAAGTTTGGAATTTCACCAACCAAGAATCTTCAAATAACAAAGTCTTATTTCATAATAAATGATACGTTCTTTATAAAAATTAGTCAAACCTGCACTTCTAAAATCTTAATCTATTAATATTAATTAATATATCGTAATATTTCGACGTTTCGACGACAAGTTTGGAATTTCACCAACCAAGAATCTTCAAATAACAAAGTCTTATTTCATAATAAATGACTCGTTCTTTATAAAATTTACTCAAACCTGCACTTCTAAAATCTTAATCTATTAATATTAATTAATATATCCCAATATTTCGACGTTTCGACGACAAGTTTGGAATTTCACCAACCAAGAATCTTCAAATAACAAAGTCTTATTTCATAATAAATGATACGTTCTTTATAAAAATTAGTCAAACCTGCACTTCTAAAATCTTAATCTATTAATATTAATTAATATATCGTAATATTTCGACGTTTCGTCGACAAGTTAGGAATTTCACCAACCAAGAATCTTCAAATAACAAAGTCTTATTTCATAATAAATGATACGTTCTTTATAAAAATTAGTCAAACCTGCACTTCTAAAATCTTAATCTATTAATATTAATTAATATATCGTAATATATCGACGTTTCGACGACAAGTTTGGAATTTCACCAACCAAGAATCTTCAAATAACAAAGTCTTATTTCATAATAAATGATACGTTCTTTATAAAAATTAGTCAAACCTGCACTTCTAAAATCTTAATCTATTAATATTAATTAATATATCGTAATATTTCGACGTTTCGACGACAAGTTTGGAATTTCACCAACCAAGAATCTTCAAATAACAAAGTCTTATTTCATAATAAATGACTCGTTCTTTATAAAATTTACTCAAACCTGCACTTCTAAAATCTTATCTTTTAATATTAATTAATATATCCCAATATTTCGACGTTTCGACGACAAGTTTGGAATTTCACCAACCAAGAATCTTCAAATAACAAAGTCTTATTTCATAATAAATGATACGTTCTTTATAAAAATTAGTCAAACCTGCACTTCTAAAATGTTAATCTATTAATATTAATTAATATATCGTAATATTTCGACGTTTCGACGACAAGTTTGGAATTTCACCAACCAAGAATCTTCAAATAACAAAGTCTTATTTCATAATAAATGATTCGTTCTTTATAAAAATTACTCAAACCTGCACTTCTAAAATCTTAATCTATTAATATTAATTAATATATCCCAATATTTCGACGTTTCGACGACAAGTTTGGAATTTCACTAACCAAGAATCTTCAAATAACAAAGTCTTATTTCATAATAAATGATACGTTCTTTATAAAAATTAGTCAAACCTGCACTTCTAAAATCTTAATCTATTAATATTAATTAATATATCGTAATATTTCGACGTTTCGACGACAAGTTTGGAATTTCACCAACCAAGAATCTTCAAATAACAAAGTCTTATTTCATAATAAATGACTCGTTCTTTATAAAAATTACTCAACCTGCACTTCTAAAATCTTAATCTATTAATTTTAATTAATATATGGTAATATTTCAACGTTTCGACGACAAGTTTGGAATTTCACCAACCAAGAATCTTCAAATAACAAAGTCTTATTTCATAATAAATGATACGTTCTTTATAAAAATTAGTCAAACCTGCACTTCTAAAATCTTAATCTATTAATTTTAATTAATATATGGTAATATTTCGACGTTTCGACGACAAGTTTGGAATTTCACCAACCAAGAATCTTCAAATAACAAAGTCTTATTTCATAATAAATGATACGTTCTTTATAAAAATTAGTCAAACCTGCACTTCTAAAATCTTAATCTATTAATTTTAATTAATATATGGTAATATTTCGACGTTTCGACGACAAGTTTGGAATTTCACCAACCAAGAATCTTCAAATAACAAAGTCTTATTTCATAATAAATGACTCGTTCTTTATAAAAATTACTCAAACCTGCACTTCTAAAATCTTAATCTATTAATATTAATTAATATATCGTAATATTTCGACGTTTCGACGACAAGTTTGGAATTTCACCAACCAAGAATCTTCAAATAACAAAGTCTTATTTCATAATAAATGACTCGTTCTTTTTAAAAATTAGTCAAACCTGCACTTCTAAAATCTTAATCTATTAATTTTAATTAATATATGGTAATATTTCGACGTTTCGACGACAAGTTTGGAATTTCACCAACCAAGAATCTTCAAATAACAAAGTCTTATTTCATAATAAATGATACGTTCTTTATAAAAATTAGTCAAACCTGCACTTCTAAAATCTTAATCTATTAATATTAATTAATATATCGTAATATTTCGACGTTTCGACGACAAGTTTGGAATTTCACCAACCAAGAATCTTCAAATAACAAAGTCTTATTTCATAATAAATGACTCGTTCTTTATAAAAATTACTCAAACCTGCACTTCTAAAATCTTAATCTATTAATATTAATTAATATATCGTAATATTTCGACGTTTCGACGACAAGTTTGGAATTTCACCAACCAAGAATCTTCAAATAACAAAGTCTTATTTCATAATAAATGACTCGTTCTTTATAAAATTTACTCAAACCTGCACTTCTAAAATCTTAATCTATTAATATTAATTAATATATCCCAATATTTCGACGTTTCGACGACAAGTTTGGAATTTCACCAACCAAGAATCTTCAAATAACAAAGTCTTATTTCATAATAAATGATACGTTCTTTATAAAAATTAGTCAAACCTGCACTTCTAAAATCTTAATCTATTAATATTAATTAATATATCGTAATATTTCGACGTTTCGTCGACAAGTTAGGAATTTCACCAACCAAGAATCTTCAAATAACAAAGTCTTATTTCATAATAAATGATACGTTCTTTATAAAAATTAGTCAAACCTGCACTTCTAAAATCTTAATCTATTAATATTAATTAATATATCGTAATATATCGACGTTTCGACGACAAGTTTGGAATTTCACCAACCAAGAATCTTCAAATAACAAAGTCTTATTTCATAATAAATGATACGTTCTTTATAAAAATTAGTCAAACCTGCACTTCTAAAATCTTAATCTATTAATATTAATTAATATATCGTAATATTTCGACGTTTCGACGACAAGTTTGGAATTTCACCAACCAAGAATCTTCAAATAACAAAGTCTTATTTCATAATAAATGACTCGTTCTTTATAAAATTTACTCAAACCTGCACTTCTAAAATCTTATCTTTTAATATTAATTAATATATCCCAATATTTCGACGTTTCGACGACAAGTTTGGAATTTCACCAACCAAGAATCTTCAAATAACAAAGTGTTATTTCATAATAAATGATTCGTTCTTTATAAAAATTACTCAAACCTGCACTTCTAAAATCTTAATCTATTAATATTAATTAATATATCCCAATATTTCGACGTTTCGACGACAAGTTTGGAATTTCACCAACCAAGAATCTTCAAATAACAAAGTCTTATTTCATAATAAATGACTCGTTCTTTATAAAATTTACTCAAACCTGCACTTCTAAAATCTTAATCTATTAATATTAATTAATATATCCCAATATTTCGACGTTTCGACGACAAGTTTGGAATTTCACCAACCAAGAATCTTCAAATAACAAAGTCTTATTTCATAATAAATGACTCGTTCTTTATAAAATTTACTCAAACCTGCACTTCTAAAATCTTATCTTTTAATATTAATTAATATATCCCAATATTTCGACGTTTCGACGACAAGTTTGGAATTTCACCAACCAAGAATCTTCAAATAACAAAGTCTTATTTCATAATAAATGATACGTTCTTTATAAAAATTAGTCAAACCTGCACTTCTAAAATCTTAATCTATTAATATTAATTAATATATCGTAATATTTCGACGTTTCGTCGACAAGTTAGGAATTTCACCAACCAAGAATCTTCAAATAACAAAGTCTTATTTCATAATAAATGATACGTTCTTTATAAAAATTAGTCAAACCTGCACTTCTAAAATCTTAATCTATTAATATTAATTAATATATCGTAATATTTCGACGTTTCGACGACAAGTTTGGAATTTCACCAACCAAGAATCTTCAAATAACAAAGTCTTATTTCATAATAAATGATACGTTCTTTATAAAAATTAGTCAAACCTGCACTTCTAAAATCTTAATCTATTAATATTATTTAATATATCGTAATATTTCGACGTTTCGACGACAAGTTTGGAATTTCACCAACCAAGAATCTTCAAATAACAAAGTCTTATTTCATAATAAATGATACGTTCTTTATAAAAATTAGTCAAACCTGCACTTCTAAAATCTTAATCTATTAATATTAATTAATATATCGTAATATTTCGACGTTTCGACGACAAGTTTGGAATTTCACCAACCAAGAATCTTCAAATAACAAAGTGTTATTTCATAATAAATGATTCGTTCTTTATAAAAATTACTCAAACCTGCACTTCTAAAATCTTAATCTATTAATATTAATTAATATATCCCAATATTTCGACGTTTCGACGACAAGTTTGGAATTTCACCAACCAAGAATCTTCAAATAACAAAGTCTTATTTCATAATAAATGATACGTTCTTTATAAAAATTAGTCAAACCTGCACTTCTAAAATCTTAATCTATTAATATAAATTATTATATCGTAATATTTCGACGTTTCGACAAGTTTGGAATTTCACCAACCAAGAATCTTCAAATAACAAAGTCTTATTTCATAATAAATGATACGTTCTTTATAAAAATTACTCAAACCTGCACTTCTAAAATCTTAATCTATTAATATTAATTAATATATCGTAATATTTCGACGTTTCGACGACAATGATTGGAATTTCACCAACCAAGAATCTTCAAATACAAAGTCTTATTTCATAATAAATGATACGTTCTTTATAAAAATTACTCAAACCTGCACTTCTAAAATCTTAATCTATTAATATTAATTAATATATCGTAATATTTCGACGTTTCGACGACAATGATTGGAATTTCACCAACCAAGAATCTTCAAATAACAAAGTCTTATTTCATAATAAATGACTCGTTCTTTATAAAATTTACTCAAACCTGCACTTCTAAAATCTTAATCTATTAATATTAATTAATATATCCCAATATTTCGACGTTACGACGACAAGTTTGGAATTTCACCAACTAAGAATCTTCAAATAACAAAGTCTTATTTCATAATAAATGATACGTTCTTTATAAAAATTAGTCAAACCTGCACTTCTAAAATGTTAATCTATTAATATTAATTAATATATCGTAATATTTCGACGTTTCGACGACAAGTTTGGAATTTCACCAACCAAGTATCTTCAAATAACAAAGTCTTATTTCATAATAAATGATACGTTCTTTATAAAAATTAGTCAAACCTGCACTTCTAAAATCTTAATCTATTAATATTAATTAATATATCGTAATATTTCGACGTTTCGACGACAAGTTTGGAATTTCACCAACCAAGAATCTTGAAATAACAAAGTCTTATTTCATAATAAATGATACGTTCTTTATAAAAATTAGTCAAACCTGCACTTCTAAAATCTTAATCTAATAATATTAATTAATATATCGTAATATTTCGACGTTTCGACGATAAGTTTGGAATTTCACCAACCAAGAATCTTCAAATAACAAAGTCTTATTTCATAATAAATGATACGTTCTTTATAAAAATTAGTCAAACCTGCACTTCTAAAATCTTAATCTATTAATATTAATTAATATATCGTAATATTTCGACGTTTCGTCGACAAGTTTGGAATTTCACCAACCAAGAATCTTCAAATAACAAAGTCTTATTTCATAATAAATGATACGTTCTTTATAAAAATTAGTCAAACCTGCACTTCTAAAATCTTAATCTATTAATATTAATTAATATATCGTAATATTTCGACGTTTCGACGACAAGTTTGGAATTTCACCAACCAAGAATCTTCAAATAACAAAGTCTTATTTCATAATAAATGATACGTTCTTTATAAAAATTAGTCAAACCTGCACTTCTAAAATCTTAATCTATTAATATTAATTAATATATCGTAATATTTCGACGTTTCGACGACAAGTTTGGAATTTCACCAACCAAGAATCTTCAAATAACAAAGTATTATTTCATAATAAATGATACGTTCTTTATAAAAATTAGTCAAACCTGCACTTCTAAAATCTTAATCTATTAATATAAATTAATATATCGTAATATTTCGATGTTTCGACGACAAGTTTGGAATTTCACCAACCAAGAATCTTCAAATAACAAAGTCTTATTTCATAATAAATGATACGTTCTTTATAAAAATTAGTCAAACCTGCACTTCTAAAATCTTAATCTAATAATATTAATTAATATATCGTAATATTTCGACGTTTCGACGACAAGTTTGGAATTTCACCAACCAAGAATCTTCAAATAACAAAGTCTTATTTCATAATAAATGATACGTTCTTTATAAAAATTAGTCAAACCTGCACTTCTAAAATCTTAATCTATTAATATTAATTAATATATCGTAATATTTCGATGTTTCGACGACAAGTTTGGAATTTCACCAACCAAGAATCTTCAAATAACAAAGTCTTATTTCATAATAAATGATACGTTCTTTATAAAAATTAGTCAAACCTGCACTTCTAAAATCTTAATCTAATAATATTAATTAATATATCGTAATATTTCGACGTTTCGACGACAAGTTTGGAATTTCACCAACCAAGAATCTTCAAATAACAAAGTCTTATTTCATAATAAATGATACTTTCTTTATAAAAATTAGTCAAACCTGCACTTCTAAAATCTTAATCTATTAATATAAATTAATATATCGTAATATTTCGATGTTTCGACGACAAGTTTGGAATTTCACCAACCAAGAATCTTCAAATAACAAAGTCTTATTTCATAATAAATGATACGTTCTTTATAAAAATTAGTCAAACCTGCACTTCTAAAATCTTAATCTAATAATATTAATTAATATATCGTAATATTTCGACGTTTCGACGACAAGTTTGGAATTTCACCAACCAAGAATCTTCAAATAACAAAGTCTTATTTCATAATAAATGATACGTTCTTTATAAAAATTAGTCAAACCTGCACTTCTAAAATCTTAATCTATTAATATTAATTAATATATCGTAATATTTCGACGTTTCGTCGACAAGTTTGGAATTTCACCAACCAAGAATCTTCAAATAACAAAGTCTTATTTCATAATAAATGATACGTTCTTTATAAAAATTAGTCAAACCTGCACTTCTAAAATCTTAATCTATTAATATTAATTAATATATCGTAATATTTCGACGTTTCGACGACAAGTTTGGAATTTCACCAACCAAGAATCTTCAAATAACAAAGTCTTATTTCATAATAAATGACTCGTTCTTTATAAAATTTACTCAAACCTGCACTTCTAAAATCTTAATCTATTAATATTAATTAATATATCGTAATATTTCGACGTTTCGACGACAAGTTTGGAATTTCACCAACCAAGAATCTTCAAATAACAAAGTCTTATTTCATAATAAATGATACGTTCTTTATAAAAATTAGTCAAACCTGCACTTCTAAAATCTTAATCTATTAATATTAATTAATATATCGTAATATTTCGACGTTTCGACGACAAGTTTGGAATTTCACCAACCAAGAATCTTCAAATAACAAAGTCTTATTTCATAATAAATGATACGTTCTTTATAAAAATTAGTCAAACCTGCACTTCTAAAATCTTAATCTATTAATATTAATTAATATATCGTAATATTTCGATGTTTCGACGACAAGTTTGGAATTTCACCAACCAAGAATCTTCAAATAACAAAGTCTTATTTCATAATAAATGATACGTTCTTTATAAAAATTACTCAAACCTGCACTTCTAAAATGTTAATCTATTAATATTAATTAATATATCGTAATATTTCGACGTTTCGACGACAAGTTTGGAATTTCACCAACCAAGAATCTTCAAATAACAAAGTCTCATTTCATAATAAATGACTCGTTCTTAATAAAATTTACTTAAACCTGCACTTCTAAAATCTTAATCTATTAATATTAATTAATATATCCCAATATTTCGACGTTTCGACGACAAGTTTGGAATTTCACCAACCAAGAATCTTCAAATAACAAAGTCTTATTTCATAATAAATGATACGTTCTTTATAAAAATTAGTCAAACCTGCACTTCTAAAATCTTAATCTATTAATATTAATTAATATATCGTAATATTTCGACGTTTCGACGACAAGTTTGGAATTTCACCAACCAAGAATCTTCAAATAACAAAGTCTTATTTCATAATAAATGATTCGTTCTTTATAAAAATTACTCAAACCTGCACTTCTAAAATCTTAATCTATTAATATTAATTAATATATCGTAATATTTCGATGTTTCGACGACAAGTTTGGAATTTCACCAACCAAGAATCTTCAAATAACAAAGTCTTATTTCATAATAAATGATTCGTTCTTTATAAAAATTACTCAAACCTGCACTTCTAAAATCTTAATCTATTAATATTAATTAATATATCGTAATATTTCGACGTTTCGACGACAAGTTTGCAATTTCACCAACCAAGAATCTTCAAATAACAAAGTCTTATTTCATAATAAATGACTCGTTCTTTATAAAAATTACTCAAACCTGCACTTCTAAAATCTTAATCTATTAATATTAATTAATATATCGTAATATTTCGACGTTTCGACGACAAGTTTGGAATTTCACCAACCAAGAATCTTCAAATAACAAAGTCTTATTTCATAATAAATGACTCGTTCTTTATAAAAATTACTCAAACCTGCACTTCTAAAATCTTAATCTATTAATATTAATTAATATATCGTAATATTTCGACGTTTCGACGACAAGTTTGGAATTTCACCAACCAAGAATCTATAAATAACAAAGTCTTATTTCATAATAAATGACTCGTTCTTTATAAAAATTACTCAAACCAGCACTTCTAAAATCTTAATCTATTAATTTTAATTAATATATCGTAATATTTCGACGTTTCGACGACAA
This sequence comes from Zhengitettix transpicula, assembly GCA_037074705.1. Lineage (NCBI taxonomy): Eukaryota > Metazoa > Arthropoda > Insecta > Orthoptera > Tetrigidae > Zhengitettix > Zhengitettix transpicula. Next base: position 38,536 of record JAYJMR010000191.1, read on the forward strand.
GTTTGGAATTTCACCAACCAAGAATCTTCAAATAACAAAGTCTTATTTCATAATAAATGATACGTTCTTTATAAAAATTAGTCAAACCTGCACTTCTAAAATCTTAATCTATTAATATTAATTAATATATCGTAATATTTCGACGTTTCGACGACAAGTTTGGAATTTCACCAACCAAGAATCTTCAAATAACAAAGTCTTATTTCATAATAAATGATACGTTCTTTATAAAAATTAGTCAAACCTGCACTTCTAAAATCTTAATCTATTAATATTAAGTAATATATCGTAATATTTCGACGTTTCGTCGACAAGTTTGGAATTTCACCAACCAAGAATCTTCAAATAACAAAGTCTTATTTCATAATAAATGATACGTTCTTTATAAAAATTAGTCAAACCTGCACTTCTAAAATCTTAATCTATTAATATTAATTAATATATCGTAATATTTCGACGTTTCGACGACAAGTTTGGAATTTCACCAACCAAGAATCTTCAAATAACAAAGTCTTATTTCATAATAAATGATACGTTCTTTATAAAAATTAGTCAAACCTGCACTTCTAAAATCTTAATCTATTAATATTAATTAATATATCGTAATATTTCGACGTTTCGACGACAAGTTTGAAATTTCACCAACCAAGAATCTTCAAATAACAAAGTCTTATTTCATAATAAATGATACGTTCTTTATAAAAATTAGTCAAACCTGCACTTCTAAAATCTTAATCTATTAATATTAATTAATATATCGTAATATTTCGACGTTTCGATGACAAGTTTGGAATTTCACCAACCAAGAATCTTCAAATAACAAAGTCTTATTTCATAATAAATGACTCGTTCTTTATAAAAATTAGTCAAACCTGCGCTTCTAAAATCTTAATCTATTAATATTAATTATTATATCGTAATATTTCGACGTTTCAACGACAAGTTTGGAATTTCACCAACCAAGAAACTAGAAATAACAAAGTCTTATTTCATAATAAATGACTCGTTCTTTATAAAAATTACTCAAACCAGCACTTCTAAAATCTTAATCTATTATTTTAATTAATATATCGTAATATTTCGACGTTTCGACGACAAGTTTGGAATTTCACCAACCAAGAATCTTCAAATAACAAAGTCTTATTTCATAATAAATGATACGTTCTTTATAAAAATTAGTCAAACCTGCACTTCTTAAATCTTAATTTTTTAATATTAATTAATATATCGTAATATTTCGACGTTTCGACGACAAGTTTGGAATTTCACCAACCAAGAATCTTCAAATAACAAAGTCTTATTTCATAATAAATGATTCGTTCTTTATAAAAATTACTCAAACCTGCACTTCTAAAATCTTAATTTTTTAATATTAATTAATATATCGTAATATTTCGACGTTTCGACGACAAGTTTGGAATTTCACCAACCAAGAATCTTCAAATAACAAAGTCTTATTTCATAATAAATGATACGTTCTTTATAAAAATTAGTCAAACCTGCACTTCTAAAATCTTAATCTATTAATATTAATTAATATATCGTAATATTTCGACGTTTCGACGACAAGTTTGGAATTTCACCAACCAAGAATCTTCAAATAACAAAGTCTTATTTCATAATAAATGATTCGTTCTTTATAAAAATTACTCAAACCTGCACTTCTAAAATCTTAATCTATTAATATTAATTAATATACCGTAATATTTCGACGTTTCGACGACAAGTTTGGAATTTCACCAACCAAGAATCTTCAAATAACAAAGTCTTATTTCATAATAATCGACTCGTTCTTTATAAAAATTACTCAAACCTGCACTTCTAAAATCTTAATCTATTAATATTAATTAATATATCGTAATATTTCGACGTTTCGACGACAAGTTTGGAATTTCACCAACCAAGAATCTTCAAATAACAAAGTCTTATTTCATAATAAATGATTCGTTCTTTATAAAAATTACTCAAACCTGCACTTCTAAAATCTTAATCTATTAATATTAATTAATATATCGTAATATTTCGACGTTTCGACGACAAGTTTGGAATTTCACCAACCAAGAATCTTCAAATAACAAAGTCTTATTTCATAATAAATGACTCGTTCTTTATAAAAATTAGTTAAACCTGCACTTCTAAAATCTTAATCTATTAATATTAATTAATATGTCGTAATATTTCGACGTTTCGACGACAAGTTTGGAATTTCACCAACCAAGAATCTATAAATAACAAAGTCTTATTTCATAATAAATGACTCGTTCTTTATAAAAAATACTCAAACCTGCACTTCTAAAATCTTGCTCTATTAATATTAATTAATATATCGTAATATTTCGACGTTTCGACGACAAGTTTGGAATTTCACCAACCAAGAATCTATAAATAACAAAGTCTTATTTCATAATAAATGACTCGTTCTTTATAAAATTTACTCAAACCTGCACTTCTAAAATCTTAATCTATTAATATTAATCAATAAATCCCAATATTTTGACGTTTCGACGACAAGTTTGGAATTTCACCAACCAAGAATCTTCAAATAACAAAGTCTTATTTCATAATAAATGATACGTTCTTTATAAAAATTAGTCAAACCTGCACTTCTAAAATCTTTATCTATTAATATTAATTAATATATCGTAATATTTCGACGTTTCGACGACAAGTTTGGAATTTCACCAACCAAGAATCTTCAAATAACAAAGTCTTATTTCATAATAAATGACTCGTTCTTTATAAAAATTAGTCAAACCTGCACTTCTAAAATCTTAATCTATTAATATTAATTAATATATCGTAATATTTCGACGTTTCGACGACAAGTTTGGAATTTCACCAACCAAGAATCTATAAATAACAAAGTCTTATTTCATAATAAATGACTCGTTCTTTATAAAAATTAGTCAAACCTGCACTTCTAAAATCTTTATCTATTAATATTAATTAATATATCGTAATATTTCGACGTTTCGACGACAAGTTTGGAATTTCACCAACCAAGAATCTTCAAATAACAAAGTCTTATTTCATAATAAATGACTCGTTCTTTATAAAAATTAGTCAAACCTGCACTTCTAAAATCTTAATCTATTAATATTAATTAATATATCGTAATATTTCGACGTTTCGACGACAAGTTTGGAATTTCACCAACCAAGAATCTTCAAATAACAAAGTCTTATTTCATAATAAATGACTCGTTCTTTATAAAAATTAGTCAAACCTGCACTTCTAAAATCTTAATCTATTAATATTAATTAATATATCGTAATATTTCGACGTTTCGACGACAAGTTTGGAATTTCACCAACCAAGAATCTATAAATAACAAAGTCTTATTTCATAATAAATGACTCGTTCTTTATAAAAATTAGTCAAACCTGCACTTCTAAAATCTTAATCTATTAATATTAATTAATATATCGTAATATTTCGACGTTTCGACGACAAGTTTGGAATTTCACCAACCAAGAATCTTCAAATAACAAAGTCTTATTTCATAATAAATGACTCGTTCTTTATAAAAATTACTCAAACCTGCACTTCTAAAATCTTAATCTATTAATATTAATTAATATATCGTAATATTTCGACGTTTCGACGACAAGTTTGGAATTTCACCAACCAAGAATCTTCAAATAACAAAGTCTTATTTCATAATAAATGACTCGTTCTTTATAAAAATTACTCAAACCTGCACTTCTAAAATCTTAATCTATTAATATTAATTAATATATCGTAATATTTCGACGTTTCGACGACAGGTTTGGAATTTCAATAAACCAAGAATCTATAAATAACAAAGTCTTATTTCATAATAAATGACTCGTTCTTTATCAAATTTACTCAAACCTGCACTTCTAAAATCTTAATCTATTAATATTAATTAATATATCGTAATATTTCGACGTTACGACGACAAGTTTGGAATTTCACCAACCAAGAATCTTCAAATAACAAAGTCTTATTTCATAATAAATGACTCGTTCTTTATAAAAATTAGTCAAACCTGCACTTCTAAAATCTTAATCTATTAATATTAATTAATATATCGTAATATTTCGACGTTTCGACGACAAGTTTGGAATTTCACCAACCAAGAATCTATAAATAACAAAGTCTTATTTCATAATAAATGACTCGTTCTTTATAAAAATTAGTCAAACCTGCACTTCTAAAATCTTAATCTATTAATATTAATTAATATATCGTAATATTTCGACGTTTCGACGACAAGTTTGGAATTTCACCAACCAAGAATCTTCAAATAACAAAGTCTTATTTCATAATAAATGACTCGTTCTTTATAAAAATTAGTCAAACCTGCACTTCTAAAATCTTTATCTATTAATATTAATTAATATATCGTAATATTTCGACGTTTCGACGACAAGTTTGGAATTTCACCAACCAAGAATCTTCAAATAACAAAGTCTTATTTCATAATAAATGACTCGTTCTTTATAAAAATTAGTCAAACCTGCACTTCTAAAATCTTAATCTATTAATATTAATTAATATATCGTAATATTTCGACGTTTCGACGACAAGTTTGGAATTTCACCAACCAAGAATCTATAAATAACAAAGTCTTATTTCATAATAAATGACTCGTTCTTTATAAAAATTAGTCAAACCTGCACTTCTAAAATCTTAATCTATTAATATTAATTAATATATCGTAATATTTCGACGTTTCGACGACAAGTTTGGAATTTCACCAACCAAGAATCTTCAAATAACAAAGTCTTATTTCATAATAAATGACTCGTTCTTTATAAAAATTACTCAAACCTGCACTTCTAAAATCTTAATCTATTAATATTAATTAATATATCGTAATATTTCGACGTTTCGACGACAAGTTTGGAATTTCACCAACCAAGAATCTAAAAATAACAAAGTCTTATTTCATAATAAATGACACGTTCTTTATAAAAATTACTCAAACCTGCACTTCTAAAATCTTAATCTATTAATATTAATTAATATATCGTAATATTTCGACGTTTCGACGACAAGTTTGGAATTTCAATAAACCAAGAATCTATAAATAACAAAGTCTTATTTCATAATAAATGACTCGTTCTTTATAAAAATTACTCAAACCTGCACTTCTAAAATCTTGCTCTATTAATATTAATTAATATATCGTAATATTTCGACGTTTCGACGACAAGTTTGGAATTTCACCAACCAAGAATCTATAAATAACAAAGTCTTATTTCATAATAAATGACTCGTTCTTTATAAAATTTACTCAAACCTGCACTTCTAAAATCTTAATCTATTAATATTAATCAATAAATCCCAATATTTTGACGTTTCGACGACAAGTTTGGAATTTCACCAACCAAGAATCTTCAAATAACAAAGTCTTATTTCATAATAAATGATACGTTCTTTATAAAAATTAGTCAAACCTGCACTTCTAAAATCTTAATCTATTAATATTAATTAATATATCGTAATATTTCGACGTTTCGTCGACAAGTTTGGAATTTCACCAACCAAGAATCTATAAATAACAAAGTCTTATTTCATAATAAATGATACGTTCTTTATAAAAATTAGTCAAACCTGCACTTCTAAAATCTTAATCTATTAATATTAATTAATATATCGTATTATTTCGACGTTTCGACGACAAGTTTGGAATTTCACCAACCAAGAATCTTCAAATAACAAAGTCTTATTTCATAATAAATGATACGTTCTTTATAAAAATTAGTCAAACCTGCACTTCTAAAATCTTAATCTATTAATATTAATTAATATATCGTAATATTTCGACGTTTCGACGACAAGTTTGGAATTTCACCAACCAAGAATCTTCAAATAACAAAGTCTTATTTCATAATAAATGATACGTTCTTTATAAAAATTAGTCAAACCTGCACTTCTAAAATCTTAATCTATTAATATTAATTAATATATCGTAATATTTCGACGTTTCGACGACAAGTTTGGAATTTCACCAACCAAGAATCTTCAAATAACAAAGTCTTATTTCATAATAAATGACTCGTCTTTTATAAAATTTACTCAAACCTGCACTTCTAAAATCTTAATCTATTAATATTAATTAATATATCCCAATATTTCGACGTTTCGTCGACAAGTTTGGAATTTCACCAACCAAGAATCTTCAAATAACAAAGTCTTATTTCATAATAAATGATACGTTCTTTATAAAAATTAGTCAAACCTGCACTTCTAAAATCTTAATCTATTAATATTAATTAATATATCGTAATATTTCGACGTTTCGACGACAAGTTTGGAATTTCACCAACCAAGAATCTATAAATAACAAAGTCTTATTTCATAATAAATGACTCGTTCTTTATAAATATTAGTCAAACCTGCACTTCTAAAATCTTAATCTATTAATATTAATTAATATATCGTAATATTTCGACGTTTCGACGACAAGTTTGGAATTTCACCAACCAAGAATCTATAAATAACAAAGTCTTATTTCATAATAAATGACTCGTTCTTTATATAATTTACTCAAACCTGCACTTCTAAAATCTTAATCTATTAATATTAATTAATATATCCCAATATTTTGACGTTACGACGACAAGTTTGGAATTTCACCAACCAAGAATCTTCAAATAACAAAGTCTTATTTCATAATAAATGACTCGTTCTTTATAAAAATTACTCAAACCTGCACTTCTAAAATCTTAATCTATTAATATTAATTAAAATATCGTAATATTTCGACGTTTCGACGACAAGTTTGGAATTTCACCAACCAAGAATCTTCAAATAACAAAGTCTTATTTCATAATAAATGATACGTTCTTTATAAAAATTAGTCAAACCTGCACTTTTAAAATCTTAATCTATTAATATTAATTAATATATCGTAATATTTCGACGTTTCGACGACAAGTTTGGAATTTCACCAACCAAGAATCTTCAAATAACAAAGTCTTATTTCATAATAAATGACTCGTTCTTTATAAAAATTACTCAAACCTGCACTTCTAAAATCTTAATCTATTAATATTAATTAATATATCGTAATATTTCGACGTTTCGACGACAAGTTTGGAATTTCACCAACCAAGAATCTTCAAATAACAAAGTCTTATTTCATAATAAATGATACGTTCTTTATAAAAATTAGTCAAACCTGCACTTCTAAAATCTTAATCTATTAATATTAATTAATATATCCCAATATTTTGACGTTTCGACGACAAGTTTGGAATTTCACCAACCAAGAATCTTCAAATAACAAAGTCTTATTTCATAATAAATGACTCGTTCTTTATAAAAATTACTCAAACCTGCACTTCTAAAATCTTAATCTATTAATATTAATTAATATATCGTAATATTTCGACGTTTCGACGACAAGTTTGGAATTTCACCAACCAAGAATCTTCAAATAACAAAGTCTTATTTCATAATAAATGATACGTTCTTTATAAAAATTAGTCAAACCTGCACTTCTAAAATCTTAATCTATTAATATTAATTAATATATCCCAATATTTTGACGTTTCGACGACAAGTTTGGAATTTCACCAACCAAGAATCTTCAAATAACAAAGTCTTATTTCATAATAAATGACTCGTTCTTTATAAAAATTACTCAAACCTGCACTTCTAAAATCTTAATCTAGTAATATTAATTAATATATCGTAATATTTCGACGTTTCGACGACAAGTTTGGAATTTCACCAACCAAGAATCTTCAAATAACAAAGTCTTATTTCATAATAAATGACTCGTTCTTTATAAAAATTACTCAAACCTGCACTTCTAAAATCTTAATCTATTAATATTAATTAATATATCGTAATATTTCGACGTTTCGACGACAAGTTTGGAATTTCACCAACCAAGAATCTTCAAATAACAAAGTCTTATTTCATAATAAATGATACGTTCTTTATAAAAATTAGTCAAACCTGCACTTCTAAAATCTTAATCTATTAATATTAATTAATATATCCCAATATTTTGACGTTTCGACGACAAGTTTGGAATTTCACCAACCAAGAATCTTCAAATAACAAAGTCTTATTTCATAATAAATGACTCGTTCTTTATAAAAATTACTCAAACCTGCACTTCTAAAATCTTAATCTATTAATATTAATTAATATATCGTAATATTTCGACGTTTCGACGACAAGTTTGGAATTTCACCAACCAAGAATCTTCAAATAACAAAGTCTTATTTCATAATAAATGATACGTTCTTTATAAAAATTAGTCAAACCTGCACTTCTAAAATCTTAATCTATTAATATTAATTAATATATCCCAATATTTTGACGTTTCGACGACAAGTTTGGAATTTCACCAACCAAGAATCTTCAAATAACAAAGTCTTATTTCATAATAAATGACTCGTTCTTTATAAAAATTACTCAAACCTGCACTTCTAAAATCTTAATCTATTAATATTAATTAATATATCCCAATATTTTGACGTTACGACGACAAGTTTGGAATTTCACCAACCAAGAATCTTCAAATAACAAAGTCTTATTTCATAATAAATGATACGTTCTTTATAAAAATTAGTCAAACCTGCACTTCTAAAATCTTAATCTATTAATATTAATTAATATATCCCAATATTTTGACGTTACGACGACAAGTTTGGAATTTCACCAACCAAGAATCTTCAAATAACAAAGTCTTATTTCATAATAAATGATTCGTTCTTTATAAAATTTACTCAAACCTGCACTTCTAAAATCTCAATCTAGTAATATTAATTAATATATCGTAATATTTCGACGTTTCGACGACAAGTTTGGAATTTCACCAACCAAGAATCTTCAAATAACAAAGTCTTATTTCATAATAAATGACTCGTTCTTTATAAAAATTAGTCAAACCTGCACTTCTAAAATCTTAATCTATTAATATTAATTAATATATCGTAATATTTCGACGTTTCGACGACAAGTTTGGAATTTCACCAACCAAGAATCTTCAAATAACAAAGTCTTATTTCATAATAAATGATTCGTTCTTTATAAAATTTACTCAAACCTGCACTTCTAAAATCTTAATCTAGTAATATTAATTAATATATCGTAATATTTCGACGTTTCGACGACAAGTTTGGAATTTCACCAACCAAGAATCTTCAAATAACAAAGTCTTATTTCATAATAAATGACTCGTTCTTTATAAAAATTAGTCAAACCTGCACTTCTAAAATCTTAATCTATTAATATTAATTAATATATCGTAATATTTCGACGTTTCGACGACAAGTTTGGAATTTCACCAACCAAGAATCTTCAAATAACAAAGTCTTATTTCATAATAAATGATACGTTCTTTATAAAAATTAGTCAAACCTGCACTTCTAAAATCTTAATCTATTAATATTAATTAATATATCCCAATATTTTGACGTTTCGACGACAAGTTTGGAATTTCACCAACCAAGAATCTTCAAATAACAAAGTCTTATTTCATAATAAATGACTCGTTATTTATAAAAATTACTCAAACCTGCACTTCTAAAATCTTAATCTAGTAATATTAATTAATATATCGTAATATTTCGACGTTTCGACGACAAGTTTGGAATTTCACCAACCAAGAATCTTCAAATAACAAAGTCTTATTTCATAATAAATGATACGTTCTTTATAAAAATTAGTCAAACCTGCACTTCTAAATCTTAATCTATTAATATTAATTAATATATCGTAATATTTCGACGTTTCGACGACAAGTTTGGAATTTCACCAACCAAGAATCTTCAAATAACAAAGTCTTATTTCATAATAAATGACTCGTTCTTTATAAAAATTACGCAAACCTGCACTTCTAAAATCTTAATCTATTAATATTAATTAATATATCGTAATATTTCGACGTTTCGACGACAAGTTTGGAATTTCACCAACCAAGAATCTATAAATAACAAAGTCTTATTTCATAATAAATGACTCGTTCTTTATAAAATTTACTCAAACCTGCACTTCTAAAATCTTAATCTATTAATATTAATTAATATATCCCAATATTTGGACGTTACGACGACAAGTTTGGAATTTCACCAACCAAGAATCTTCAAATAACAAAGTCTTATTTCATAATAAATGATACGTTCTTTATAAAAATTAGTCAAACCTGCACTTCTAAAATCTTAATCTATTAATATTAATTAATATATCGTAATATTTCGACGTTTCGACGACAAGTTTGGAATTTCACCAACCAAGAATCTTAAAATAACAAAGTCTTATTTCATAATAAATGATACGTTCTTTATAAAAATTAGTCAAACCTGCACTTCTAAAATCTTAATCTATTAATATTAATTAATATATCGTAATATTTTGACGTTACGACGACAAGTTTGGAATTTCACCAACCAAGAATCTTCAAATAACAAAGTCTTATTTCATAATAAATGATTCGTTCTTTATAAAAATTACTCAAACCTGCACTTCTAAAATCTTAATCTATTAATATTAATTAATATATCCCAATATTTTGACGTTACGACGACAAGTTTGGAATTTCACCAACCAAGAATCTTCAAATAACAAAGTCTTATTTCATAATAAATGATACGTTCTTTATAAAAATTAGTCAAACCTGCACTTCTAAAATCTTAATCTATTAATATTAATTAATATATCGTAATATTTCGACGTTTCGACGACAAGTTTGGAATTTCACCAACCAAGAATCTTCAAATAACAAAGTCTTATTTCATAATAAATGACTCGTTCTTTATAAAAATTACTCAAACCTGCACTTCTAAAATCTTAATCTATTAATATTAATTAATATATCGTAATATTTCGACGTTTCGACGACAAGTTTGGAATTTCACCAACCAAGAATCTTCAAATAACAAAGTCTTATTTCATAATAAATGACTCGTTCTTTATAAAAATTACTCAAACCTGCACTTCTAAAATCTTAATCTATTAATATTAATTAATATATCGTAATATTTCGACGTTTCGACGACAAGTTTGGAATTTCACCAACCAAGAATCTATAAATAACAAAGTCTTATTTCATAATAAATGACTCGTTCTTTATAAAATTTACTCAAACCTGCACTTCTAAAATCTTAATCTATTAATATTAATTAATATATCCCAATATTTTGACGTTACGACGACAAGTTTGGAATTTCACCAACCAAGAATCTTCAAATAACAAAGTCTTATTTCATAATAAATGATTCGTTCTTTATAAAAATTACTCAAACCTGCACTTCTAAAATCTTAATCTATTAATATTAATTAATATATCGTAATATTTCGACGTTTCGACGACAAGTTTGGAATTTCACCAACCAAGAATCTTCAAATAACAAAGTCTTATTTCATAATAAATGACTCGTTCTTTATAAAAATTAGTCAAACCTGCACTTCTAAAATCCTAATCTATTAATATTAATTAATATATCGTAATATTTCGACGTTTCGACGACAAGTTTGAAATTTCACCAACCAAGAATCTATAAATAACAAAGTCTTATTTCATAATAAATGACTCGTTCTTTATAAAATTTACTCAAACCTGCACTTCTAAAATCTTAATCTATTAATATTAATTAATATATCCCAATATTTTGACGTTTCGACGACAAGTTTGGAATTTCACCAACCAAGAATCTTCAAATAACAAAGTCTTATTTCATAATAAATGATTCGTTCTTTATAAAAATTACTCAAACCTGCACTTCTAAAATCTTAATCTATTAATATTAATTAATATATCGTAATATTTCGACGTTTCGACGACAAGTTTGGAATTTCACCAACCAAGAATCTTCAAATAACAAAGTCTTATTTCATAATAAATGACTCGTTCTTTATAAAAATTACTCAAACCTGCACTTCTAAAATCTTAATCTATTAATATTAATTAATATATCGTAATATTTCGACGTTTCGACGACAAGTTTGGAATTTCACCAACCAAGAATCTATAAATAACAAAGTCTTATTTCATAATAAATGACTCGTTCTTTATAAAATTTACTCAAACCTGCACTTCTAAAATCTTAATCTATTAATATTAATTAATATATCCCAATATTTTGACGTTTCGACGACAAGTTTGGAATTTCACCAACCAAGAATCTTCAAATAACAAAGTCTTATTTCATAATAAATGATACGTTCTTTATAAAAATTAGTCAAACCTGCACTTCTAAAATCTTAATCTATTAATATTAATTAATATATCGTAATATTTCGACGTTTCGACGACAAGTTTGGAATTTCACCAACCAAGAATCTTCAAATAACAAAGTCTTATTTCATAATAAATGATACGTTCTTTATAAAAATTAGTCAAACCTGCACTTCTAAAATCTTAATCTATTAATATTAATTAATATATCGTAATATTTCGACGTTTCGACGACAAGTTTGGAATTTCACTAACCAAGAATCTTCAATAACAAAGTCTTATTTCATAATAAATGATACGTTCTTTATAAAAATTAGTCAAACCTGCACTTCTAAAATCTTAATCTATTATTATTAATTAATATATCGTAATATTTCGACGTTTCGACGACAAGTTTGGAATTTCACCAACCAAGAATCTTCAAATAACAAAGTCTTATTTCATAATAAATGATTCGTTCTTTATAAAAATTACTCAAACCTGCACTTCTAAAATCTTAATCTATTAATATTAATTAATATATCGTAATATTTTGACTTTTCGACGACAAGTTTGGAATTTCACCAATCAAGAATCTTCAAATAACAAAGTCTTATTTCATAATAAATGATACGTTCTTTATAAAAATTAGTCAAACCTGCACTTCTAAAATCTTAATCTATTAATATTAATTAATATATCGTAATATTTCGACGTTTCGACGACAAGTTTGAAATTTCACCAACCAAGAATCTTCAAATAACAAAGTCTTATTTCATAATAAATGATACGTTCTTTATAAAAATTAGTCAAACCTGCACTTCTAAAATCTTAATCTATTAATATTAATTAATATATATCGTAATATTTCGACGTTTCGACGACAAGTTTGGAATTTCACCAACCAAGAATCTTCAAATAACAAAGTCTTATTTCATAATAAATGATTCGTTCTTTATAAAAATTACTCAAACCTGCACTTCTAAAATCTTAATCTATTAATATTAATTAATATATCGTAATATTTCGACATTTCGACGACAAGTTTGGAATTTCACCAACCAAGAATCTTCAAATAACAAAGTCTTATTTCATAATAAATGATTCGTTCTTTATAAAAATTACTCAAACCTGCACTTCTAAAATCTTAATCTATTAATATTAATTAATATATCGTAATATTTCGACGTTTCGACGACAAGTTTGGAATTTCACCAACCAAGATTCTTCAAATAACAAAGTCTTATTTCATAATAAATGACTCGTTCTTTATAAAAATTAGTCAAACCTGCACTTCTAAAATCTTAATCTATTAATATTAATTAATATATCGTAATATTTCGACGTTTCGACGACAAGTTTGGAATTTCACCAACCAAGAATCTATAAATAACAAAGTCTTATTTCATAATAAATGACTCGTTCTTTATAAAAATTACTCAAACCTGCACTTCTAAAATCTTAATCTATTAATATTAATTAATATATCGTAATATTTCGACGTTTCGACGACAAGTTTGGAATTTCACCAACCAAGAATCTATAAATAACAAAGTCTTATTTCATAATAAATGACTCGTTCTTTATAAAATTTACTCAAACCTGCACTTCTAAAATCTTAATCTATTAATATTAATTAATATATCCCAATATTTTGACGTTTCGACGACAAGTTTGGTATTTCACCAACCAAGAATCTTCAAATAACAAAGTCTTATTTCATAATAAATGATACGTTCTTTATAAAAATTAGTCAAACCTGCACTTCTAAAATCTTAATCTATTAATATTAATTAATATATCGTAATATTTCGACGTTTCGACGACAAGTTTGGAATTTCACCAACCAAGAATCTTCAAATAACAAAGTCTTATTTCATAATAAATGATACGTTCTTTATAAAAATTAGTCAAACCTGCACTTCTAAAATCTTAATCTATTAATATTAATTAATATATCGTAATATTTCGACGTTTCGACGACAAGTTTGGAATTTCACCAACCAAGAATCTATAAATAACAAAGTCTTATTTCATAATAAATGACTCGTTCTTTATAAAATTTACTCAAACCTGCACTTCTAAAATCTTAATCTATTAATATTTATTAATATATCCCAATATTTTGACGTTTCGACGACAAGTTTGGAATTTCACCAACCAAGAATCTTCAAATAACAAAGTCTTATTTCATAATAAATGACTCGTTCTTTATAAAAATTACTCAAACCTGCACTTCTAAAATCTTAATCTATTAATATTAATTAATATATCGTAATATTTCGACGTTTCGACGACAAGTTTGGAATTTCACCAACCAAGAATCTTCAAATAACAAAGTCTTATTTCATAATAAATGATACGTTCTTTATAAAAATTAGTCAAACCTGCACTTCTAAAATCTTAATCTATTAATATTAATTAATATATCGTAATATTTCGACGTTTCGACGACAAGTTTGGAATTTCACCAACCAAGAATCTTCAAATAACAAAGTCTTAATTCATAATAAATGATTCGTTCTTTATAAAAATTACTCAAACCTGCACTTCTAAAATCTTAATCTATTAATATTAATTAATATATCGTAATATTTCGACGTTTCGACGACAAGTTTGGAATTTCACCAACCAAGAATCTTCAAATAACAAAGTCTTATTTCATAATAAATGATTCGTTCTTTATAAAAATTACTCAAACCTGCACTTCTAAAATCTTAATCTATTAATATTAATTAATATATCGTAATATTTCGACGTTTCGACGACAAGTTTGGAATTTCACCAACCAAGAATCTTCAAATAACAAAGTCTTATTTCATAATAAATGACTCGTTCTTTATAAAAATTAGTCAAACCTGCACTTCTAAAATCTTAATCTATTAATATTAATTAATATATCGTAATATTTCGACGTTTCGACGACAAGTTTGGAATTTCACCAACCAAGAATCTTCAAATAACAAAGTCTTATTTCATAATAAATGACTCGTTCTTTATAAAAATTACTCAAACCTGCACTTCTAAAATCTTAATCTATTAATATTAATTAATATATCGTAATATTTCGACGTTTCGACGACAAGTTTGGAATTTCACCAACCAAGAATCTTCAAATAACAAAGTCTTATTTCATAATAAATGACTCGTTCTTTATAAATATTAGTCAAACCTGCACTTCTAAAATCTTAATCTATTAATATTAATTAATATATCGTAATATTTCGACGTTTCGACGACAAGTTTGGAATTTCACCAACCAAGAATCTATAAATAACAAAGTCTTATTTCATAATAAATGACTCGTTCTTTATAAAATTTACTCAAACCTGCACTTCTAAAATCTTAATCTATTAATATTAATTAATAAATCCAAATATTTTGACGTTTCGACGACAAGTTTGGAATTTCACCAACCAAGAATCTTCAAATAACAAAGTCTTATTTCATAATAAATGACTCGTTCTTTATAAAATTTACTCAAACCTGCACTTCTAAAATCTTAATCTATTAATATTAATTAATATATCCAAATATTTTGACGTTTCGACGACAAGTTTGGAATTTCACCAACCAAGAATCTTCAAATAACAAAGTCTTATTTCATAATAAATGACTCGTTCTTTATAAAATTTACTCAAACCTGCACTTCTAAAATCTTAATCTATTAATATTAATTAATATATCCAAATATTTTGACGTTTCGACGACAAGTTTGGAATTTCACCAACCAAGAATCTTCAAATAACAAAGTCTTATTTCATAATAAATGATACGTTCTTTATAAAAATTAGTCAAACCTGCACTTCTAAAATCTTAATCTATTAATATTAATTAAGATATCGTAATATTTCGACGTTTCGACGACAAGTTTGGAATTTCACCAACCAAGAATCTTCAAATAACAAAGTCTTAATTCATAATAAATGATTCGTTCTTTATAAAAATTACTCAAACCTGCACTTCTAAAATCTTAATCTATTAATATTAAAAAATATATCGTAATATTTCGACGTTTCGACGACAAGTTTGGAATTTCACCAACCAAGAATCTTCAAATAACAAAGTCTTATTTCATAATAAATGACTCGTTCTTTATAAAAATTACTCGAACCTGCACTTCTAAAATCTTAATCTATTAATATTAATTAATATATCGTAATATTTCGACGTTTCGACGACAAGTTTGGAATTTCACCAACCAAGAATCTTCAAATAACAAAGTCTTATTTCATAATAAATGACCCGTTCTTTATAAAAATTAGTCAAACCTGCACTTCTAAAATCTTAATCTATTAATATTAATTAATATATCGTAATATTTCGACGTTTCGACGACAAGTTTGGAATTTCACCAACCAAGAATCTTCAAATAACAAAGTCTTATTTCATAATAAATGACTCGTTCTTTATAAAAATTACTCAAACCAGCACTTCTAAAATCTTAATCCATTAATATTAATTAATATATCGTAATATTTCGACGTTTCGACGACAAGTTTGGAATTTCACCAACCAAGAATCTTCAAATAACAAAGTCTTATTTCATAATAAATGACTCGTTCATTATAAATATTAGTTAAACCTGCACTTCTAAAATCTTAATCTATTAATATTAATTAATATATCGTAATATTTCGACGTTTCGACGACAAGTTTGGAATTTCACCAACCAAAAATCTTCAAATAACAAAGTCTTATTTCATAATAAATGACTCGTTCTTTATAAAAATTACTCAAACCTGCACTTCTAAAATCTTAATCTATTAATATTAATTAATATATCGTAATATTTCGACGTTTCGACGACAAGTTTGGAATTTCACCAACCAAGAATCTATAAATAACAAAGTCTTATTTCATAATAAATGACTCGTTCTTTATAAAAATTACTCAAACCTGCACTTCTAAAATCTTAATCTATTAATATTAATTAATATATCCCAATATTTTGACGTTTCGACGACAAGTTTGGAATTTCACCAACCAAGAATCTTCAAATAACAAAGTCTTATTTCATAATAAATGATACGTTCTTTATAAAAATTAGTCAAACCTGCACTTCTAAAATCTTAATCTATTAATATTAATTAATATATCGTAATATTTCGACGTTTCGACGACAAGTTTGGAATTTCACCAACCAAGAATCTTCAAATAACAAAGTCTTAATTCATAATAAATGATTCGCTCTTTATATAAATTACTCAAACCTGCACTTCTAAAATCTTAATCTATTAATATTAATTAATATATCGTAATATTTCGACGTTTCGAAGACAAGTTTGGAATTTCACCAACCAAGAATCTTCAAATAACAAAGTCTTAATTCATAATAAATGATTCGTTCTTTATAAAAATTACTCAAACCTGCACTTCTAAAATCTTAATCTATTAATATTAATTAATATATCGTAATATTTCGACGTTTCGACGACAAGTTTGGAATTTCACCAACCAAGAATCTTCAAATAACAAAGTCTTATTTCATAATAAATGATTCGTTCTTTATAAAAATTACTCAAACCTGCACTTCTAAAATCTTAATCTATTAATATTAATTAATATATCGTAATATTTCGACGTTTCGACGACAAGTTTGGAATTTCACCAACCAAGAATCTTCAAATAACAAAGTCTTATTTCATAATAAATGACTCGTTCTTTATAAAAATTAGTCAAACCTGCACTTCTAAAATCTTAATCTATTAATATTAATTAATATATCGTAATATTTCGACGTTTCGACGACAAGTTTGGAATTTCACCAACCAAGAATCTTCAAATAACAAAGTCTTATTTCATAATAAATGACTCGTTCTTTATAAAAATTACTCAAACCTGCACTTCTAAAATCTTAATCTATTAATATTAATTAATATATCGTAATATTTCGACGTTTCGACGACAAGTTTGGAATTTCACCAACCAAGAATCTTCAAATAACAAAGTCTTATTTCATAATAAATGACTCGTTCTTTATAAATATTAGTCAAACCTGCACTTCTAAAATCTTAATCTATTAATATTAATTAATATATCGTAATATTTCGACGTTTCGACGACAAGTTTGGAATTTCACCAACCAAGAATCTATAAATAACAAAGTCTTATTTCATAATAAATGACTCGTTCTTTATAAAATTTACTCAAACCTGCACTTCTAAAATCTTAATCTATTAATATTAATTAATAAATCCAAATATTTTGACGTTTCGACGACAAGTTTGGAATTTCACCAACCAAGAATCTTCAAATAACAAAGTCTTATTTCATAATAAATGACTCGTTCTTTATAAAATTTACTCAAACCTGCACTTCTAAAATCTTAATCTATTAATATTAATTAATATATCCAAATATTTTGACGTTTCGACGACAAGTTTGGAATTTCACCAACCAAGAATCTTCAAATAACAAAGTCTTATTTCATAATAAATGATACGTTCTTTATAAAAATTAGTCAAACCTGCACTTCTAAAATCTTAATCTATTAATATTAATTAAGATATCGTAATATTTCGACGTTTCGACGACAAGTTTGGAATTTCACCAACCAAGAATCTTCAAATAACAAAGTCTTAATTCATAATAAATGATTCGTTCTTTATAAAAATTACTCAAACCTGCACTTCTAAAATCTTAATCTATTAATATTAAAAAATATATCGTAATATTTCGACGTTTCGACGACAAGTTTGGAATTTCACCAACCAAGAATCTTCAAATAACAAAGTCTTATTTCATAATAAATGACTCGTTCTTTATAAAAATTACTCAAACCTGCACTTCTAAAATCTTAATCTATTAATATTAATTAATATATCGTAATATTTCGACGTTTCGACGACAAGTTTGGAATTTCACCAACCAAGAATCTTCAAATAACAAAGTCTTATTTCATAATAAATGACCCGTTCTTTATAAAAATTAGTCAAACCTGCACTTCTAAAATCTTAATCTATTAATATTAATTAATATATCGTAATATTTCGACGTTTCGACGACAAGTTTGGAATTTCACCAACCAAGAATCTTCAAATAACAAAGTCTTATTTCATAATAAATGACTCGTTCTTTATAAAAATTACTCAAACCAGCACTTCTAAAATCTTAATCCATTAATATTAATTAATATATCGTAATATTTCGACGTTTCGACGACAAGTTTGGAATTTCACCAACCAAGAATCTTCAAATAACAAAGTCTTATTTCATAATAAATGACTCGTTCTTTATAAATATTAGTTAAACCTGCACTTCTAAAATCTTAATCTATTAATATTAATTAATATATCGTAATATTTCGACGTTTCGACGACAAGTTTGGAATTTCACCAACCAAAAATCTTCAAATAACAAAGTCTTATTTCATAATAAATGACTCGTTCTTTATAAAAATTACTCAAACCTGCACTTCTAAAATCTTAATCTATTAATATTAATTAATATATCGTAATATTTCGACGTTTCGACGACAAGTTTGGAATTTCACCAACCAAGAATCTATAAATAACAAAGTCTTATTTCATAATAAATGACTCGTTCTTTATAAAAATTACTCAAACCTGCACTTCTAAAATCTTAATCTATTAATATTAATTAATATATCCCAATATTTTGACGTTTCGACGACAAGTTTGGAATTTCACCAACCAAGAATCTTCAAATAACAAAGTCTTATTTCATAATAAATGATACGTTCTTTATAAAAATTAGTCAAACCTGCACTTCTAAAATCTTAATCTATTAATATTAATTAATATATCGTAATATTTCGACGTTTCGACGACAAGTTTGGAATTTCACCAACCAAGAATCTTCAAATAACAAAGTCTTAATTCATAATAAATGATTCGTTCTTTATATAAATTACTCAAACCTGCACTTCTAAAATCTTAATCTATTAATATTAATTAATATATCGTAATATTTCGACGTTTCGAAGACAAGTTTGGAATTTCACCAACCAAGAATCTTCAAATAACAAAGTCTTATTTCATAATAAATGACTCGTTCTTTATAAAAATTACTCAAAACTGCACTTCTAAAATCTTAATCTATTAATATTAATTAATATATCGTAATATTTCGACGTTTCGACGACAAGTTTGGAATTTCACCAACCAAGAATCTTCAAATAACAAAGTCTTATTTCATAATAAATGATTCGTTTTTTATAAATATTACTCAAACCTGCACTTCTAAAATCTTAATCTATTAATATTAATTAATATATCGTAATATTTCGACGTTTCGACGACAAGTTTGGAATTTCACCAACCAAGAATCTTCAAATAACAAAGTCTTAATTCATAATAAATGATTCGTTCTTTATAAAAATTACTCAAACCTGCACTTCTAAAATCTTAATCTATTAATATTAATTAATATATCGTAATATTTCGACGTTTCGACGACAAGTTTGGAATTTCACCAACCAAGAATCTTCAAATAACAAAGTCTTATTTCATAATAAATGACTCGTTCTTTATAAAAATTACTCAAACCTGCACTTCTAAAATCTTAATCTATTAATATTAATTAATATATCGTGATATTTCGACGTTTCGACGACAAGTTTGGAATTTCACCAACCAAGAAACTTCAAATAACAAAGCCTTATTTCATAATAAATGATTCGTTCTTTATAAAAATTACTCAAACCTGCACTTCTAAAATCTTAATCTATTAATATTAATTAATATATCATAATATTTCGACGTTTCGACGACAAGTTTGGAATTTCACCAACCAAGAATCTTCAAATAACAAAGTCTTATTTCATAATAAATGTCTCGTTTTTTTTAAAAATTAGTCAAACCTGCACTTCTAAAATCTTAATCTATTAATATTAATTAATATATCGTAATATTTCGACGTTTCGACGACAAGTTTGGAATTTCACCAACCAAGAATCTTTAAGTAACAAAGTCTTATTTCATAATAAATGACTCGTTCTTTATAAAAATTACTCAAACCTGCCCTTCTAAAATCTTAATCCATTAATATTAATTAATTTATCGTAATATTTCGACGTTTCGACGACAAGTTTGGAATTTCACCAACCAAGAATCTTCAAATAACAAAGTCTTATTTCATAATAAATGATTCGTTCTTTATAAAAATTACTCAAACCAGCACTTCTAAAATCTTAATCCATTAATATTAATTAATATATCGTAATATTTCGACGTTTCGACGACAAGTTTGGAATTTCACCATCAAGAATCTTCAAATAACAAAGTCTTATTTCATAATAAATGACTCGTTCTTTATAAAAATTACTCAAACCTGCACTTCTAAAATCTTAATCTATTAATATTAATTAATATATCGTAATATTTCGACGTTTCGACGACAAGTTTGGAATTTCACCAACCAAGAATCTTCAAATAACAAAGTCTTATTTCATAATAAATGACTCGTTCTTTATAAAAATTACTCAAACCAGCACTTCTAAAATCTTAATCTATTAATATTTATTAATATATCAAAATATTTCGACGTTTCGACGACAAGTTTGGAATTTCACCAACCAAGAATCTTCAAATAACAAAGTCTTATTTCATAATAAATGACTCGTTCTTTTTAAAAATTAGTCAAACCTGCACTTCTAAAATCTTAATCTATTAATATTAATTAATATATCGTAATATTTCGACGTTTCGACGACAAGTTTGGAATTTCACCAACCAAGAATCTTCAAGTAACAAAGTCTTATTTCATAATAAATGACTCGTTCTTTATAAAAATTACTCAAACCAGCACTTCTAAAATCTTAATCTATTAATATTAATTAATATATCAAAATATTTCGACGTTTCGACGACAAGTTTGGAATTTCACCAACCAAGAATCTTCAAATAACAAAGTCTTATTTCATAATAAATGACTCGTTCTTTATAAAAATTACTCAAACCTGCACTTCTAAAATCTTAATCTATTAATATTAATTAATATATCAAAATATTTCGACGTTTCGACGACAAGTTTGGAATTTCACCAACCAAGAATCTTTAAATAACAAAGTCTTATTTCATAATAAATGACTCGTTCTTTATAAAAATTACTCAAACCTGCACTTCTAAAATCTTAATCCATTAATATTAATTAATATATCGTAATATTTCGACGTTTCGACGACAAGTTTGGAATTTCACCAACCAAGAATCTTCAAATAACAAAGTCTTAATTCATAATAAATGACTCGTTCTTTATAAAAATTACTCAAACCTGCACTTCTAAAATCTTAATCTATTAATATTAATTAATATATCGTAATATTTCGACGTTTCGATGACAAGTTTGGAATTTCACCAACCAAGAATCTTCAAATAACAAAGTCTTATTTCATAATAAATGACTCGTTCTTTATAAAAATTACTCAAACCTGCACTTCTAAAATCTTAATCCATTAATATTAATTAATATATCGTAATATTTCGACGTTTCGACGTCAAGTTTGGAATTTCACCAACCAAGAATCTTCAATTAACAAAGTCTTATTTCATAATAAATGACTCGTTCTTTATAAAAATTACTCAATCCAGCACTTCTAAAATCTTAATCCATTAATATTAATTAATATATCGTAATATTTCGACGTTTCGACGACAAGTTTGGAATTTCACCAACCAAGAATCTTCAAATAACAAAGTCTTAATTCATAATAAATGACTCGTTCTTTATAAAAATTACTCAAACCTGCACTTCTAAAATCTTAATCTATTAATATTAATTAATATATCGTAATATTTCGACGTTTCGATGACAAGTTTGGAATTTCACCAACCAAGAATCTTCAAATAACAAAGTCTTATTTCATAATAAATGACTCGTTCTTTATAAAAATTACTCAAACCTGCACTTCTAAAATCTTAATCCATTAATATTAATTAATATATCGTAATATTTCGACGTTTCGACGACAAGTTTGGAATTTCACCAACCAAGAATCTTCAAATAACAAAGTCTTATTTCATAATAAATGACTCGTTCTTTATAAAAATTACTCAAACCTGCACTTCTAAAATCTTAATCCATTAATATTAATTAATATATCGTAATATTTCGACGTTTCGACGACAAGTTTGGAATTTCACCAACCAAGAATCTTCAAATAACAAAGTCTTATTTCATAATAAATGACTCGTTCTTTATAAAAATTACTCAAACCAGCACTTCTAAAATCTTAATCCATTAAAATTAATAATTATATCGTAATATTTCGACGTTTCGACGACAAGTTTGGAATTTCACCAACCAAGAATCTTCAAATAACAAAGTCTTATTTCATAATAAATGACTCGTTCTTTATAAAAATTACTCAAACCAGCACTTCTAAAATCTTAATCTATTAATATTAATTAATATATCAAAATATTTCGACGTTTCGACGACAAGTTTGGAATTTCACCAACCAAGAATCTTCAAATAACAAAGTCTTATTTCATAATAAATGACTCGTTCTTTATAAATATTACTCAAACCTGCACTTCTAAAATCTTAATCCATTAATATTAATTAATATATCGTAATATTTCGACGTTTCGACGACAAGTTTGGAATTTCACCAACCAAGAATCTTCAAATAACAAAGTCTTATTTCATAATAAATGACTCGTTCTTTATAAAAATTACTCAAACCAGCACTTCTAAAATCTTAATCCATTAATATTAATTAATATATCGTAATATTTCGACGTTTCGACGACAAGATTGGAATTTCACCAACCAAGAATCTTCAAATAACAAAGTCTTATTTCATAATAAATGACTCGTTCTTTATAAAAATTACTCAAACCAGCACTTCTAAAATCTTAATCCATTAATATTAATTAATATATCGTAATATTTCGACGTTTCGACGACAAGTTTGGAATTTCAACAACCAAGAATCTTCAAATAACAAAGTCTTATTTCATAATAAATGACTCGTTCTTTATAAAAATTACTCAAACCTGCACTTCTAAAATCTTAATCCATTAATATTAATTAATATATCGTAATAATTCGACGTTTCGACGACAAGTTTGGAATTTCACCAACCAAGAATCTTCAAATAACAAAGTCTTATTTCATAATAAATGACTCGTTCTTTATAAAAATTACTCAAACCTGCACTTCTAAAATCTTAATCCATTAATATTAATTAATATAGCGTAATATTTCGGCGTTTCGACGACAAGTTTGGAATTTCACCAACCAGGAATCTTCAAATAACAAAGTCTTATTTCATAATAAATGACTCGTTCTTTATAAAAATTACTCAAACCTGCACTTCTAAAATCTTAATCCATTAATATTAATTAATATATCGTAATATTTCGACGTTTCGACGACAAGTTTGGAATTTCACCAACCAAGAATCTTCAAATAACAAAGTCTTATTTCATAATAAATGACTCGTTCTTTATAAAAATTACTCAAACCTGCACTTCTAAAATCTTAATCCATTAATATCAATTAATATATCGTAATATTTCGACGGTTCGACGACAAGTTTGGAATTTCACCAACCAAGAATCTTCAAATAACAAAGTCTTATTTCATAATAAATGACTCGTTCTTTATAAAAATTACTGAAACCTGCACTTCTAAAATCTTAATCTATTAATATTAATTAATATATCGTAATATTTCGACGTTTCGACGACAAGTTTGGAATTTCACCAACCAAGAGTCTTCAAATAACAAAGTCTTATTTCATAATAAATGACTCGTTCCTTATAAAAATTACTCAAACCTGCACTTCTAAAATCTTAATCCATTAATATTAATTAATATATCGTAATATTTCGACGTTTCGACGACAAGTTTGGAATTTCACCAACCAAGAATCTTCAAATAACAAAGTTTTATTTCATAATAAATGACTCGTTCTTTATAAAAATTACTCAAACCTACACTTCTAAAATCTTAATCCATTAATATTAATTAATATATCGTAATATTTCGACGTTTCGACGACAAGTTTGGAATTTCACCAACCAAGAATCTTCAAATAACAAAGTCTTATTTCATAATAAATGACTCGTTCTTTATAAAAATTACTCAAACCTGCACTCCAAAAATCTTAATCCATTAATATTAATTAATATATCGTAATATTTCGACGTTTCGACGACAAGTTTGGAATTTCACCAACCAAGAATCTTCAAATAACAAACTCTTATTTCATAATAAATGACTCGTTCTTTATAAAAATTACTCAAACCAGCACTTCTAAAATCTTAATCCATTAATATTAATTACTATATCGTAATATTTCGACGTTTCGACGACAAGTTTGGAATTTCACCAACCAAGAATCTTCAAATAACAAAGTCTTATTTCATAATAAATGACTCGTTCTTTATAAAAATTACTCAAACCAGCACTTCTAAAATCTTAATCCATTAATATTAATTAATATATCGTAATATTTCGACGTTTCGACGACAAGTTTGGAATTTCACCAACCAAGAATCTTCAAATAACAAAGTCTTATTTCATAATAAATGACTCGTTCTTTATAAAAATTACTCAAACCAGCACTTCTAAAATCTTAATCCATTAATAATAATTAATATATCGTAATATTTCGACGTTTCGACGACAAGTTTGGAATTTCACCAACCAAGAATCTTCAAATAACAAAGTCTTATTTCATAATAAATGACTCGTTCTTTATAAAAATTACTCAAACCTGCACTTCTAAAATCTTAATCCATTAATATTAATTAATATATCGTAATATTTCGACGTTTCGACGACAAGTTTGGAATTTCACCAACCAAGAATCTTCAAATAACAAAGTCTTATTTCATAATAAATGACTCGTTCTTTATAAAAATTACTCAAACCAGCACTTCTAAAATCTTAATCCATTAATATTAATTAATATATCGTAATATTTCGACGTTTCGACGACAAGTTTGGAATTTCACCAACCAAGAATCTTCAAATAACAAAGTCTTATTTCATAATAAATGACTCGTTCTTTATAAAAATTACTCAAACCAGCACTTCTAAAATCTTAATCTATTAATACTAATTAATATATCATAATATTTCGACGTTTCGACGACAAGTTTGGAATTTCACCAACCAAGAATTTTCAAATAACAAAGTCTTATTTCATAATAAATGACTCGTTCTTTATAAAAATTACTCAAACCTGCACTTCTAAAATCTTAATCTATTAATACTAATTAATATATATTAATATTTCGACGTTTCGACGTCAAGTTTGGAATTTCACCAACCAAGAATCTTCAAATAACAAAGTCTTATTTCATAATAAATGACTCGTTCTTTTTAAAAATTAGTCAAACCTGCACTTCTAAAATCTTAATCTATTAATATTAATTAATATATCGTAATATTTCGACGTTTCGACGAGAAGTTTGGAATTTCACCAACCAAGAATCTTCAAATAACAAAGTCTTATTTCATAATAAATGACTCGTTCTTTATAAAAATTACTCAAACCAGCACTTCTAAAATCTTAATCCATTAATATTAATTAATATGTCGTAATATTTCGACGTTTCGACGACAAGTTTGGAATTTCACCAACCAAGAATCTTAAAATAACAAAGTCTTATTTCATAATAAATGACTCGTTCTTTATAAAAATTACTCAAACCTGCACTTCTAAAATCTTAATCCATTAATATTAATTAATATATCGTAATATTTCGACGTTTCGACGACAAGTTTGGAATTTCACCAACCAAGAATCTTCAAATAACAAAGACTTATTTCATAATAAATGACTCGTTCTTTATAAAAATTACTCAAACCAGCACTTCTAAAATCTTAGTCTATTAATATTAATTAATATATCGTAATATTTCGACGTTTCGACGACAAGTTTGGAATTTCACCAACCAAGAATCTTCAAATAACAAAGTCTTATTTCATAATAAATGACTCGTTATTTTTAAAAATTAGTCAAACCTGCACTTCTAAAATCTTAATCTATTAATATTAATTAATATATCATAATATTTCGACGTTTCGACGACAAGTTTGGAATTTCACCAACCAAGAATCTTCAAATAACAAAGTCTTATTTCATAATAAATGACTCGTTCTTTATAAAAATTACTCAAACCAGCACTTCTAAAATCTTAATCCATTAATATTAATTAATATATCGTAATATTTCGACGTTTCGACGACAAGTTTGGAATTTCACCAACCAAGAATCTTCAATTAACAAAGTCTTATTTCATAATAAATGACTCGTTCTTTATAAAAATTACTCAAACCAGCACTTCTAAAATCTTAATCTATTAATACTAATTAATATATCATAATATTTCGACGTTTCGACGACAAGTTTGGAATT
Source organism: Zhengitettix transpicula (assembly GCA_037074705.1). NCBI lineage: Eukaryota > Metazoa > Arthropoda > Insecta > Orthoptera > Tetrigidae > Zhengitettix > Zhengitettix transpicula. The sequence goes on from JAYJMR010000191.1 coordinate 66,021, forward strand.
TCACCAACCAAGAATGTTCAAATAACAAAGTCTTATTTCATAATAAATGACTCGTTCTTTATAAAAATTACTCAAACCAGCACTTCTAAAATCTTAATCTATTAATATTAATTAACATATCAAAATATTTCGACGTTTCGACGACAAGTTTGGAATTTCACCAACCAAGAATCTTCAAATAACAAAGTCTTATTTCATAATAAATGACTCGTTCTTTATAAAAATTACTCAAACCAGCACTTTTTAAATCTTAATCCATTAATATTAATTAATATATCGTAATATTTCGACGTTTCGACGACAAGTTTGGAATTTCACCAACCAAGAATCTTCAAATAACAAAGTCTTATTTCATAATAAATGACTCGTTCTTTATAAAAATTACTCAAACCAGCACTTCTAAAATCTTAATCCATTAATATTAATTAATATATCGTAATATTTCGACGTTTCGACGACAAGTTTGGA
>JAYJMR010000192.1:0-66266 GCA_037074705.1 Zhengitettix transpicula
CATTTGGGAGAAAACCAGGAAAAAGTGAAAAAAACAGAAAAACACCTGTAAGGTCTAAACGGCTGCAGCTACCGACCTGCGGGTGACGTCATCGTCTTCATTATGATCGCTTTCATAGGATTAGACCCATAACTCAAACGAATAAACGCACATTTGAGAGAAAACAAGCAAAAAGTAAAAAAAACGGAAAAACTCCTGTAGCTCCTAAACGGCTGCAGCTAGCGACCTGCGGGTGACGTCATCGTCTTCAGCGGGAACGCTTTCATAGGATGAGACCCATAACTCACGTAAAAAACGCACATTTGGGAGAAAACAAGCAAAAAGTTAAAGAAACTGAAAAACGCCTTTAGCTTCTCAACGGCTCCAGCTAGCGATTTGCGGGTGACAGCATCGTCTTCAGCGGAAAACGCTTCCATAGAATGAGGCCCATAACTCACGCGAAAAGACGCACATTTGGGAGAAAACAAGCAAAAAGTGAAATAAACAGGAAAACGCCTGTAGCTCCTAAACGGCTGCAGCTAGAGACCCGCGGGTGACGTCATCGTCTTCAGCGGGGACAGTTCCATAGGATGAGGCCCATAACTGACGAGAAATGATGCACATTTGGGCGAAAATAAGCAAAAAGTGAAAAAAACAGTAAAACGCCTGTAACTCCTAAACGGCTGCAGCTAGCGACCTGCGGGTGACGACAGCGTCTTCAGTGGGAACGCTTCCATAGGATGAGAGCCATAATTCAATAGAAAAGACGCACATTTGGGAGAAAACAAGCAAAAAGTGAAAAAAACAGAAAAACGCCTTTAGCTCATAAACGGCTCCAGCTACCGATTCGCGAGTGACGTCATCGTCTTCAGCGGTAACGCTTTCATAGGATGAGACCCATAACTCACGCGAAAAGACGCACATTTAGGAGAAAACAAGCAAAAAGTGAAAAAAACTGAAAAACGCCTTTAGCTTCTTAACAACTGCAGCTAGCGACCTGCGGGTGACGACATCGGCGTCAGCGGGAACGCTTCTAAAAGATGAGACCCATAACTCACGCGAAAAGACGTACATTTTTAAGAAAACAAGCAAAAAGTGAAAAAAACAGAAAAACGCCTGTAGCTCCTAAACGGCTGCAGCTAGCGACCTGCGGGTGACGGCATCGTCTTCAGCGGGAACGCTTCTATAAGATGAGACCCATAAATCACGCGAAAAGACGCACATTTGGGAAAAAGCAAGCAAAATGTAAAAAAACTGAAAAACGACTTCAGCTCCTAAACGGCTGCCGCTAGTGAACTTCGGGTGACGTCATCGTCTTCAGCGGAAAACGCTTCCATAGAATGAGGCCCATAACTCACGCGAAAAGACGCACATTTGGGAGAAAACAAGCAAAAAGTGAAATAAACAGGAAAACGCCTGTAGCTCCTAAACGGCTGCAGCTAGAGACCCGCGGGTGACGTCATCGTCTTCAGCGGGGACAGTTCCATAGGATGAGGCCCATAACTGACGAGAAATGATGCACATTTGGGCGAAAATAAGCAAAAAGTGAAAAAAACAGTAAAACGCCTGTAACTCCTAAACGGCTGCAGCTAGCGACCTGCGGGTGACGACAGCGTCTTCAGTGGGAACGCTTCCATAGGATGAGAGCCATAATTCAATAGAAAAGACGCACATTTGGGAGAAAACAAGCAAAAAGTGAAAAAAACAGAAAAACGCCTTTAGCTCATAAACGGCTCCAGCTACCGATTCGCGAGTGACGTCATCGTCTTCAGCGGTAACGCTTTCATAGGATGAGACCCATAACTCACGCGAAAAGACGCACATTTAGGAGAAAACAAGCAAAAAGTGAAAAAAACTGAAAAACGCCTTTAGCTTCTTAACAACTGCAGCTAGCGACCTGCGGGTGACGACATCGGCGTCAGCGGGAACGCTTCTAAAAGATGAGACCCATAACTCACGCGAAAAGACGTACATTTTTAAGAAAACAAGCAAAAAGTGAAAAAACAGAAAAACGCCTGTAGCTCCTAAACGGCTGCAGCTAGCGACCTGCGGGTGACGGCATCGTCTTCAGCGGGAACGCTTCTATAAGATGAGACCCATAAATCACGCGAAAAGACGCACATTTGGGAAAAAGCAAGCAAAATGTAAAAAAACTGAAAAACGACTTCAGCTCCTAAACGGCTGCCGCTAGTGAACTTCGGGTGACGTCATCGTCTTCAGTGGGAACGCTTCCATAGGATGAGACCCACAACTGACGGGAAAAGACGGACATTTTGGAGAAAACAAGCAAAAAGTTAAAAAACGGAAAAAAACAAAAAAACGACTTTAGCTCATAAACGGCTGCAGCTAGCGACCTGCAGGTGACATCATCAACTTCAGCGGGAACGCTTCCATAAGATTAGAACCATAACCCACGCGAAACGACGCATAATTAGTAGAAAAGAAGCAAAAAGTGTAAAATACAGAAAAACGCCTTTAGCTCCTAAACAACTGCAGCTAGCGACCTGCGGGTGACGTCATCGTCTTCAGCGGGAACGCTTTCATAGGGTGAGACCCATAACTCACGCGAAAAGACGTACATTTTAAAAAAAAAAATCAAAATGTAAAAAAAACAGAAAAACGCCTGTAGCTCCGAAACGGCTGCCGCTAGCGACCTGCGGGTGACGGCATCGTCTGCAGTGGGAACGCTTCCTTAGGATCAGACCCACAACTGACGCGAAAAGACGGACATTTTGGAGAAAACAAACATAAAGTTAAAAAAACGGAAAAAAAACAGAAAAACGACTTTAGCTCATAAACGGCTGCAGCTAGCGACCTGCGGGTGACGGCATCGTCTGCAGCGGGAACTCTTTCATAGGATTAGACCCATAACTCATTCGAAAAGACGCACATTTGAGAGAAAAGAAGCAAAAAGTGAAAAAAACAGAAAAACGCCTGTAGCTCCTAAACGGCTGCTGCGAGCGACCTGCGGGTGACTTCATCGTTTTCAGGGGGAACGCATCATAGGATGAGACTCATAACTCACGCGAAAAGACGCACATTTGGGAGAAAACAAGGAAAAAGTGAAAAATACTGAAAAACGCCTTTAGCTCCTAAACAACTGCAGCTAGCAACCGGGGTGTGACGTCGTTGTCTTTAGCGGGAACGCTTCCATAGGGTGAGACCCATAACTCACGCGAAAAGACGCACATTTGGGAGAAAACAAGGAAAAAGTGAAAAAACAGAAAAACGCCTTAAGCTCCTTAACAACTGCTGCTAACGACCTGCGGGTGACGTCATCGTCTTCAGCGGGAACGCTTCAATAGGATGAGACCCATAACTCACGCGAAAAGACGAACATTTTAAAAAAAAAAATCAAAATGTAAAAAAAACAGAAAAACGCCTGTAGCTCCGAAACGGCTGCCGCTAGCGACCTGCGGGTGACGGCATCGTCTGCAGTGGGAACGCTTCCATAGGATCAGACCCACAACTGACGCGAAAAGACGGACATTTTGGAGAAAACAAACATAAAGTTAAAAAAACGGAAAAAAAACAGAAAAACGACTTTAGCTCATAAACGGCTGCAGCTAGCGACCTGCAGGTGACATCATCGTCTTCAGCGGGAACGCTTCCATAAGATTAGACCCATAACCCACGCGAAAAGACGCACAATTAGTAGAAAAGAAGCAAAAAGTGTAAAATACAGAAAAACGCCTTTAGCTCCTAAACAACTGCAGCTAGCGACCTGCGGGTGACGTCATCGTCTTCAGCGGGAACGCTTCCATAGGGTGAGACCCATAACTCACGCGAAAAGACGCACATTTGGGAAAAAACAAGGAAAAAGTGAAAAAAACAGAAAAATACTTGTAGCTCCTAAACGGCTGCCGCTAGCGACCTGCGGGTGACGGCATCGTCTGCAGCGGGAACTCTTTCATAGGATTAGACCCATAACTCATTCGAAAAGACGCACATTTGAGAGAAAAGAAGCAAAAAGTGAAAAAAACAGAAAAACGCCTGTAGCTCCTAAACGGCTGCTGCGAGCGACCTGCGGGAGACTTCATCGTTTTCAGGGGGAACGCATCATAGGATGAGACTCATAACTCACGCGAAAAGACGCACATTTGGGAGAAAACAAGGAAAAAGTGAAAAATACTGAAAAACGCCTTTAGCTCCTAAACAACTGCAGCTAGCAACCTGGGGGTGACGTCATCGTCTTTAGCGGGAAGGCTTCCATAGGGTGAGACCCATAACTCACGCGAAAAGACGCACATTTGGGAGAAAACAAGGAAAAAGTGAAAAATACTGAAAAACGCCTTTAGCTCCTAAACAACTGCAGCTAGCAACCGGGGTGTGACGTCATCGTCTTTAGCGGGAACGCTTCCATAGTGTGAGACCCATAACTCACGCGAAAAGACGCACATTTGGGAGAAAACAAGGAAAAAGTGAAAAAAACAGAAAAACGCCTTAAGCTCCTAAACAACTGCTGCTAACGACCTGCGGGTGACGTCATCGTCTTTTAGCGGGAACGCTTCAATAGGATGAGTCCATAACTCACGCGAAAAGACGTACATTTTAAAAAAAAAACAATCAAAATTAGAAAAAAACAGAAAAACGCCTGTAGCTCCTAAACGGCTGCCGCTAGCGACCTGCGGGTGACGGCATCGTCTGCAGTGGGAACGCTTCCATAGGATGAGACCCACAACTGACGCGAAAAGACGGATATTTTGGAGAAAACAAACAAAAAGTTAAAAAAACGGAAAAAAAACAGAAAAACGACTTTAGCTCATAAACGGCTGCAGCTAGCGACCTGCAGGTGACATCATCGTCTTCAGCGGGAACGCTTCCATAAGATTAGACTCATAACCCACGCGAAAAGACGCACAATTAGTAGAAAAGAAGCAAAAAGTGTAAAATACAGAAAAACGCCTTTAGCTCCTAAACAACTGCAGCTAGCGACCTGCGGGTGACGTCATCGTCTTCAGCGGGAACGCTTCCATAGGGTGAGACCCATAACTCACGCGAAAAGACGCACATTTGGGAAAAAACAAGGTAAAAAAGAAAAAAACAGAAAAATACTTGTAGCTACTAAACGGCTGCCGCTAGCGACCTGCGGGTGACGGCATCGTCTACAGCGGGAACTCTTTCATAGGATTAGACCCATAACTCATTCGAAAAGACGTACATTTGAGAGAAAAGAAGCAAAAAGTGAAAAAAACAGAAAAACGCCTGTAGCTCCTAAACGGCTGCTGCGAGCGACCTGCGGGTGACTTCATCGTTTTCAGGGGGAACGCATCATAGGATGAGACTCATAACTCACGCGAAAAGACGCACATTTGGGAGAAAACAAGGAAAAAGTGAAAAATACTGAAAAACGCCTTTAGCTCCTAAACAACTGCAGCTAGCAACCTGGGTGTGACGTCATCGTCTTTAGCGGGAACGCTTCCATAGGGTGAAACCCATAACTCACGCAAAAAGACGCACATTTGGGAGAAAACAAGGAAAAAGTGAAAAAACAGAAAAACGCCTTAAGCTCCTAAACAACTGCTGCTAACGACCTGCGGTTGACGTCATCGTCTTCAGCGGAACGCTTCAATAGGATGAGACCCATAATTTACGCGAAAAGACGTACATTTTAAAAAAAAACAATCAAAATGTGAAAAAACAGAAAATCGCCTGTAGCACCTAAACGGCTGCCGCTAGCGACCTGCGGGTGACGGCATCGTCTGCAGTGGGAACGCTTTCACAGGCGGAGACCCATAACTCACTCGAAAAGACGCACATTTGGGAGAAAACTAGCAAAAGTGAAAAAACAGAAAAATGCCTTTAGCTCCTAAACAACTGCAGCTAGCGACTTGCGGGTGACGCCATCGTCTTCAGCAGGAACGCTTCCATAGGATTAGACCCATAACTCACGCGAAAAGACATACATTCGAGAGAAAAGAAGCAAAAATTGAAAAAAACAGAAAACACCTTCAGCTCCTAAACAACTGAAGCTTGCGACCTGCGGGTGACGTCATCGTCTTCAGCGGGAACGCGTCCATTGGATGAGACCCATAACTGACACGAAAAGACGCACATTATGGAGAAAACAAGCAAAAAGTGAAAAATACAGAAAAAAACTGAAAAACGTTTTCAGCTCCTAATCGGCTGCAGCTAGCGACCGGCAAGTGACAGCATCATCTTCAGCGGGAACGCTTCCATACGATGAGTCCCATAACCCACGCGAAAAGACGCAGATTTGGGAGAAAACATTAAAAAAGTGAAAAATACAAAAAAACGCCTTTAGCTCCTAAACAACTGCAGCTAGCGACCTGCGGGTGATTTGATCGTCTTCAGCGGGAACGCATCCATAGAGCGAGACCCATAACTCACGCGAAAAGACGTACATTTGGGAGAAAACAAGCAAAAAGTGAAAAAAACAAAAAAACGCCTGTAGCTCCTAAACGGCTGCAACAAGCGACCTGCGGGTGAATTAATCGTATTCAGCGGGATCGCTTCCATAAGATGAGACCCGAAACTCACACAAAAAGACGCACATTTAAAAAGAAAATAAGCAAAAAGTGAAAAAAACAGAAAAACGCCTGTAGCTCCTAAACGGCTGCAGCTAGCGACCTGCGGGTGACGTCATCGTCTTCAGCGGGAACGCTTCTATAGGATGAGACCCATAACTCACGCGAAAAGACGCACATTTGAGAGGAAAGAAGCAAAAAGTGAAAAAAACAGAAAAACGCCTGTAGCTCCTAAACGGCTGCTGCTAGCGACCTGCGGGTGACGTCATCGTTTTTAGCGAGAACGCTTCCACAGGATGAGACCCATAACTCACGCGAAAAGACGCACATTTGGGAGAAAACAAGCAAAAAGTGAAAAATTTAGAAAAACGCCTTTAGCTCCTAAACAACTGCAGCTAGCAACCTGCGTGTGACGTCATCGTCTTCAGCGGGAACGCTTCCATAGGGTGAGACCCATAACTCACGCGAAAAGACGCACATTTGGGAGAAAACAAGGAAAAAGTGAAAAAAACAGAAAAACGCCTTAAGCTCCTAAACAACTGCTGCTAACGACCTGCGGGTGATGTCATCGTCTTCAGCGGGAACGCTTCAATAGGATGAGACCCATATCACGCGAAAAGACGCACATTTTGGAGAAAACAAACAGAAAGTGAAAAAAACAGAAGAACGCCTTAAGCTCCTAAACAACTGCAGCTAGCGACCTGCGGGTGACGCCATCGTCTTCAGCAGGAACGTTTCCATACGATGAGACCCATAACCCATGTGATATACGCACATTTGGGAGAAAACAAGCAAAAAGTGAAAAAAACAGAAAAACGCCTTTAGCTCCTAAACAACTGCAGCTAGCGACCTGCGGGTGACGTCATCGTCTGCAGCAGGAACGCTTTCATAGGATTAGACGCATAACTTACGCGAAAAAAAGCACATTTGAGAGAAAAGAAGCAAAAAGTGAAAAAAACAGAAAAACGCCAGTAGCTCCTAAACGGCTGCTGCTAGCGACCTGCGGGTAACTTCATCGTCTTCAGCGGGAACGCTTTCATAAAATGAGGCCCATAACTCACGCGTAAAGACGCACATTTGGGAGAAAACAAGCAAAATGTGAAAAATACAGAAATACGCCTTTAGCTCCTAATCACAGGCAGCTAGTGACCTGCGGCTGACGTCTTCGTCTTCAGCAAGAAAGCTTCGATAGTGTCAAAACATAACTCACGCGAAAAGACGCACATTTGGGAGAAAACAAGGAAAAAGTTAAAAAAACAGAAAAACGCCTGAAGCTCCTAAACAACTGCTGCTAGCGACCTACGGGTGACGTCACCGTCTGCAGCGGGAACGCTTCCATAGGGTGAGACCCATAACTCACGCGAAAAGACGCACATTTTGGAGAAAACAAGCAAAATGTGAAAAAAACATAAAAACGCCTGTAGCTCCTAAACGGCTGCAACAAGCGACCTGCGGGTGACGTTTATGTCTTCAGCGGGATCGCTTCCATAGGATGAGACCCATAACTCACGCGGAAAGGAGCACATTTGAGAGAAAAGAAGTAAAAGTGAAAAAAACAGAAAAACGACTGTAGCTCCTAAACGGCAGCAGCTAGCGACCTTCGGGTGACGTCATCGTCTTCAGCGGGAACGCTTCAATAGGATGAGACCCATAACTCACGCGAAAAGACCCACAATTTGGAGAAAACAAGCAACAGTGAAGAAAACAGAAAAACGCCTCTAGCTCCTAAACGGCTGCAGCTAGCGATTTGCAGGTGACGGCACCGTCTTCAGCGGGAATGCTTCCATAGGATGAGACCCATAACTAACGCGAAAAGATGTACATTTTTGAATAACAAGCAAAAAGTGAAAAAAACAGAAAAACGCCTTAAGCTCCTAAACAACTGCAGCTAGCGACCTGCGGGTGACGCCATCGTCTTCAGCAGGATCGCTTCAATTGGATGAGTCCCTTTAACTCACGCGAAAAGACGCACATTTGGGAGAAAACAAGCAAAAGTGAAAAAAACAAAAAAACGCCTTTAGCTCCTAAACGGCTCCAGCTAGCGATTTGCGGGTGACGTCACCGTCTTCAGCGGGAAAGCTTCCATAGGATGAGACCCATAACTTACGCGAAAAGACGTACATTTTTGAGAAAACAAGCAAAAAGTAAAAAAAACATTAAAAACGCCTGTAGCTCCTAAACGGCTGCCGCTAGCGACCTGCGGGTGACGTCATCGTCTGCAGCGGGAACGCTTTCATAGGATTAGACGCATAACTCACGCGAAAAGACGCACATTTGAGAGAAAACAAGCAAAATGTGAAAAATACAGAAATACGCTATTAGCTCCTAAACAACTGCAGCTAGTGACCTGCGGCTGACGTCTTCGTCTTCAGCGGGAAAGCTTCCATAGTGTCAAAACATAACCGTTTTTTTAACTTTTTGCTTGTTTTCTCCAGAATGTCCGTCTTTTCGCGTCAGTTGTGGGCCTCATCCTATGGAAGCGTTCCCACTGAAGACGATGACGTCACCCGCAGGTCACTAGCGGCAGCCGTTTAGGAGCTGAAGTCGTTTTTCAGTTTTTTTACATTTTGCTTGTTTTTTCCCAAATGTGCGTCTTTTCGCGTGAGTTATAGGTCTCATCCTATTTGAACGATCCTGCTAAAGACGATGGCGTCACCCGCAAGTCGCTAGCAAAAGTTGTTTAGCAGCTTAAGGCGTTTTTCTGTTTTTTCACTTTTTGCTTGTTTTCTTCCAAATGTGCGTCTTTTCGCGTGCGTTATGTGTCTCAACCTATGGAAGCGTTCCCGCTGAAGACGATGACGTCACCCGCAAATCGCTACCTGGAGCCGTTTAGGAGCTAAAGGCATTTTTCTGTTTTTTTCACTTTTGCTTGTTTTCTCCCAAATGTGCGTCTTTTCGAGTGAGTTATGGGTCTCATCCTGTGAAAGCGTTCCCACTGCAGACGATGACGTCACCCGCAGGTCGCTAGCGGCAGCCGTTTAGGAGCTACAGGCGTTTTTCTGTTTTTGTCACTTTTTGCTTGTTTTCTCTCAAATGTGCGTCTTTTTGCGTGAGTTTTGGGTCTCATCCTATGGAAGCGATCCCGCTGAAGACAATGACTTCACCCGCAGGTCGCTTGTTGCAGCCGTTTAGGAGCTACAGACGTCTTTATGTTTTTTTCACTTTTTGTTTGTTTTCTCCAAAATGTACGTCTTTTCGCGTGATTTGGGTCTCATCCTATTGAAGCGTTCCCGCTGAAGACGATGACGTCACCCGCAGGTCGTTAGCAGCAGTTGTTTAGGACCTTAAGGCGTTTATCTGTATTTTTCACTTTTTGCTTGTTTTCTCCCAAATGTGCGTCTTTTCGCGTGAGTTATGGGTCTCATCCTGTGGAAGCGCTCCCGCTGAAAACGATGACGTCACCCGCAGGTCTCTAGCAGCAGCCGTTTAGGAGCTACAGGCGTTTTTCTGTTTTTTTCACTTTTTGCTTATTTCCTCTCAAATGTGCGTCTTTTCGCGTGAGTTATGGGTCTCATCCTATAGAAGCGTTCCCGCTGAAGACGATGACGTCACCCGCAGGTCGCTAGCTGCAGCCGTTTAGGAGCTACAGGCGTTTTTCTGTTTTTTTCACTTTTTGCTTATTTTCTTTTTAAATGTGCGTCTTTTTGTGTGAGTTTCGGGTCTCATCTTATGGAAGCGATCCCTCTGAATACGATGACTTCACCCGCAGGTCGCTTGTTGCAGCCGTTTAGGAGCTACAGGCGTTTTTATGTTTTTTTCACTTTTTGCTTGTTTTCTCCCAAATGTACGTCTTTTCGCGTGAGTTATGGGTCTCGCTCTATGGATGCGTTCCCGCTGAAGACGATCAAATCACCCGCAGGTCGCTAGCTGCAGTTGTTTAGGAGCTAAAGGCGTTTTTTTGTATTTTTCACTTTTTGATTGTTTTCTCCCAAATCTGCGTCTTTTCGCGTGGGTTATGGGACTCATCGTATAGAAGCGTTCCCGCTGAAGATGATGCTGTCACTTGCCGGTCGCTAGCTGCAGCCGATTAGGAGCTGAAAACGTTTTTCAGTTTTTTTCTGTATTTTTCACTTTTTGCTTGTTTTCTCCATAATGTGCGTCTTTTCGTGTCAGTTATGGGTCTCATCCAATGGACGCGTTCCCGCTGAAGACGATGACGTCACCCGCAGGTCTCAAGCTTCAGTTGTTTAGGAGCTGAAGGTGTTTTCTGTTTTTTCAATTTTTGCTTCTTTTCTCTCAAATGTATGTCTTTTCGCGTGAGTTATGGGTCTAATCCTATGGAAGCGTTCCTGCTGAAGACGATGGCGTCACCCGCAAGTCGCTAGCTGCAGTTGTTTAGCAGCTTAAGGCGTTCATCTGTTTTTTTCACTTTTTGCTTGTTTTCTTCGAAATGTGCGTCTTTTCGCGTGAGTTATGTTGATCAACCAATGGAAGCGTTCCCGCTGAAGACGATGACGTCACACCCAGGTTGCTAGCGGCAGCCGTTTAGGAGCTACAGGCGATTTTCTGTTTTTTTCACATTTTGATTGTTTTTTTTTAAAATGTACGTCTTTTCGCGTGAGTTATGGGTCTCATCCTATTGAAGCGTTCCCGCTGAAGACGATGACGTCAACCGCAGGTCGTTAGCAGCAGTTGTTTAGGAGCTTAAGGCGTTTTTGTGTTTTTTCACTTTTTCCTTGTTTTCTCCCAAATGTGCGTCTTTTCGCGTGAGTTATGGGTCTCACCCTATGGAAGCGTTCCCGCTAAAGACGATGACGTCACACCCAGGTTGCTAGCTGCAGTTGTTTAGGAGCTAAAGGCGTTTTTCAGTATTTTTCACTTTTTCCTTGTTTTCTCCCAAATGTGCGTCTTTTCGCGTGAGTTATGAGTCTCATCCTATGATGCGTTCCCCCTGAAAACGATGAGGTCACCTGCAGGTCGCTCGCAGCAGCCGTTTAGGAGCTACAGGCGTTTTTCTGTTTTTTTCACTTTTTGCTTCTTTTCTCTCAAATGTACGTCTTTTCGAATGAGTTATGGGTCTAATCCTATGAAAGAGTTCCCGCTGCAGACGATGCTTTCACCCCCAGATCGCTAGCGGCAGCCGTTTAGGAGCTACAAGTATTTTTCTGTTTTTTTCACTTTTTCCTTGTTTTTTCCCAAATGTGCGTCTTTTCGCGTGAGTTATGGGTCTCACCCTATGGAAGCGTTCCCGCTGAAGACGATGACGTCACCCGCAGGTCGCTAGCTGCAGTTGTTTAGGAGCTAAAGGCGTTTTTCTGTATTTTACACTTTTTGCTTCTTTTCTACTAATTGTGCGTCTTTTCGCGTGGGTTATGGGTCTAATCTTATGGAAGCGTTCCCGCTGAAGACGATGATGTCACCTGCAGGTCGCTAGCTGCAGCCGTTTATGAGCTAAAGTCGTTTTTCTGTTTTTTTTCCGTTTTTTTAACTTTTTGTTTGTTTTCTCCAAAATATCCGTCTTTTCGCGTCAGTTGTGGGTCTCATCCTATGGAAGCGTTCCCACTGCAGACGATGCCGTCACCCGCAGGTCGCTAGCGGCAGCCGTTTAGGAGCTACAAGTACTTTTCTGTTTTTTTCACATTTTGACTGTTTTTTTTTTAAAATGTACGTCTTTTCACGTGAGTTATGGGTCTCATCCTATTGAAGCGTTCCCGCTAAAAGACGATGACGTCACCCGCAGGTCGTTAGCAGCAGTTGTTTAGGAGCTTAAGGCGTTTTTCTGTTCTTTCACTTTTTCCTTGTTTTCTCCCAAATGTGCGTCTTTTCGCGTGAGTTATGGGTCTCACCCTATGGAAGCGTTCCCGCTAAAGACGATGACGTCACACCCCGGTTGCTAGCTGCAGTTTTTTAGGAGCTAAAGGCGTTTTTCAGTATTTTTCACTTTTTCCTTGTTTTCTCCCAAATGTGCGTCATTTCGCGTGAGTTATGGGTCTCAACCTATGGAAGCGTTCCCGCTAAAGACGATGACGTCACCCCCAGGTTGCTAGCTGCAGTTGTTTAGGAGCTAAAGGCGTTTTTCAGTATTTTTCACTTTTTCCTTGTTTTCTCCCAAATGTGCGTCTTTTCGCGTGAATTATGAGTCTCATTCTATGATGCGTTCCCCCTGAAAACGATGAAGTCTCCCGCAGGTCGCTCGCAGCAGCCGTTTAGGAGCTACAGGCGTTTTTCTGTTTTTTTCACTTTTTGCTTCTTTTCTCTCAAATGTGCGTCTTTTCGAATGAGTTATGGGTCTAATCCTATGAAAGAGTTCCCGCTGCAGACGATGCCGTCACCCGCAGGTCGCTAGCGGCAGCCGTTTAGGAGCTACAAGTATTTTTCTGTTTTTTTCACTTTTTTCTTGTTTTTTCCCAAATGTGCGTCTTTTCGCGTGAGTTATGGGTCTCACCCTATGGAAGCGTTCCCGCTGAAGACGATGACGTCACCCGCAGGTCGCTAGCTGCAGTTGTTTAGGAGCTAAAGGCGTTTATCTGTATTTTACACTTTTTGCTTCTTTTCTACTAATTGTGCGTCTTTTCGCGTGGGTTATGGGTCTAATCTTATGGAAGCGTTCCCGCTGAAGACGATGATGTCACCTGCAGGTCGCTAGCTGCAGCCGTTTATGAGCTAAAGTTGTTTTTCTGTTTTTTTTCCGTTTTTTTAACTTTTTGTTTGTTTTCTCCAAAATGTCCGTCTTTTCGCGTCAGTTGTGGAACTGATCCTATGGAAGCGATCCCACTGCAGACGATGCCGTCAACCGCAGGTCGCTAGCGGCAGCCGTTTAGGAGCTACAGGCGTTTGTCTGTTTTTTTCACATTTTGATTGTTTTTTTTTTAAAATGTACGTCTTTTCGCGTGAGTTATGGGTCTCATCCTATTGAAGCGTTCCCGCTGAAGACGATGACGTCACCCGCAGGTCGTTAGCAGCAGTTGTTTAGGAGCTAAAGGCGTTTTTCAGTATTTTTCACTTTTTCCTTGTTTTCTCCCAAATGTGCGTCTTTTCGCGTGCGTTATGAGTCTCATCCTATGATGCGTTCCCCCTGAAAACGATGAAGTCACCCGCAGGTCGCTCGCAGCAGCCGTTTATGAGCTACAGGCGTTTTTCTGTTTTTTTCACTTTTTGCTTCTTTTCTCTCAAATGTGCGTCTTTTCGAATGAGTTATTGGTCTAATCCTATGAAAGAGTTCCCGCTGCAGACGATGCCGTCACCCGCAGGTCGCTAGCGGCAGCCGTTTAGGAGCTACAAGTATTTTTCTGTTTTTTTCACTTTTTCCTTGTTTTTTCCCAAATGTGCGTCTTTTCGCGTGAGTTATGGGTCTCACCCTATGAAAGCGTTCCCGCTGAAGACGATGACGTCACCCGCAGGTCGCTAGCTGCAGTTGTTTAGGAGCTAAAGGCGTTTTTCTGTATTTTACACTTTTTGCTTCTTTTCTACTAATTATGCGTCTTTTCGCGTGGGTTATGGTTCTAATCTTATGGAAGCGTTCCCGCTGAAGACGATGATGTCACCTGCAGGTCGCTAGCTGCAGCCGTTTATGAGCTAATGTCGTTTTTCTGTTTTTTTTTCCGTTTTTTTAACTTTTTGCTTGTTTTCTCCAAAATGTCCGTCTTTTCGCGTCAGTTGTGGGTCTCATCCTATGGAAGCGTTTCCACTGAAGACGATGACGTCACCCGAAGTTCACTAGCGGCAGCCGTTTAGGAGCTGAAGTCGTTTTTCAGTTTTTTTACATTTTGCTTGCTTTTTCCCAAATGTGCGTCTTTTCGCGTGAGTTATGGGTCTCATCTTATAGAAGCGTTCCCGCTGAAGACGATGCCGTCACCCGCAGGTCGCTAGCTGCAGCCGTTTAGGAGCTACAGGCGTTTTTCTGTTTTTTTCACTTTTGCCTGTTTACTCCCAAATGTGCGTCTTTTCGCGTGAGTTATGGGTCTCATCCTATTTGAACGATCCTGCTAAAGACGATGGCGTCACCCGCAAGTCGCTAGCAAAAGTTGTTTAGCAGCTTAAGGCGTTTTTCTGTGTTTTCACTTTTTGCTTGTTTTCTTCCAAATGTGCGTCTTTTCGCGTGAGTTATGTGTCTCAACCTCTGGAAGCGTTCTCGCTGAAGATGATGACGTCACCCGCAAATCGCTACCTGGAGCCGTTTAGGAGCTAAAGGCATTTTTCTGTTTTTTTCACTTTTGCTTGTTTTATCCTAAATGTGCGTCTTTTCGAGTGAGTTATGGGTCTCATCCTGTGAAAGCGTTCCCACTGCAGACGATGACGTCACCCGCAGGTCGCTAGCGGCAGCCGATTAGGAGCTACAGGCGTTTTTCTGTTTTTGTCACTTCTTGCTTGTTTTCTCCCAAATGTGCGTCTTTTCGCGTGAGTTATGTGTCTCATCCTGTGGAAGCGCTCCCGCTGAAAACGATGACGTCACCCGCAGGTCGCTAGCAGCAGCCGTTTAGGAGCTACAGGGGTTTTTCTGTTTTTTTCACTTTTTGCTTTTTTACTCTCAAATGTGCGTCTTTTCGCGTGAGTTATGGGTCTCATCCTATAGAAGCGTTCCCGCCGAAGACGATGACGTCACCCGCAGGTCGCTAGTGGCAGCCGTTTAGGAGCTACAGGCGTTTTTCTGTTTTTGTCAATTTCTGCTTGTTTTCCTAAAAATGTACGTGACACTGTGTGCGGGGACACTGTGTGCAGGGACACTGTCTGCAGGGACACTGTGTGCAGGGACACTGTGTGCGGTTACACTGTGTGCGGGGACACTGTGTGCGGGGACACTGTGTGCGGGGACACTGTGTGCGGGGACACTGTGTGCAGGGACACGGACTGCGGGGACACTGAGTGCGGGGACACTGTGTGCAGGGACACGGAGTACGGAGACACGGAGTGCGGGGACACTGTGTGCGGGGACACTGTGTGCGGGGACACGGAGTGCGGGGACACTGTGTGCGGGGACACTGTGTGCGGGGACACTGTGTGCGGGGACACTGTGTGCGGGGACACTGTGTGCGGAGATACTGTGTGAGGAGACACTGTGTGCGGGGACACTGTGTGCGGGGACACTGTGTGCGGGGACACTGTGTGCGGGGACACTGTGTGCGGGGACACTGTGTGCAGGGACACTGTGTGCGGAGACACGGAGTCCGGGGACACGGAGTGCGGGGACACTGTGTGCGGGGACACGGAGTGCGGGGACACTGTGTGCGGGGACACTGTGTGCGGGGACACTGTGTGCGGGGACACGGAATGCGGGGACACTGTGTGCGGGGACACGGAGTGCGGGGAAACTGTGTGCGGGAAACTGTGTGCGGGGACAATGTGTGCAGGGACACTGTGTGCAAGGACACGGAATGCGGGGACACTGTGTGCGGGGACACTGTATGCGGGGACACTGTGTTCGGAGACACGGAATGCGGGGACACTGTGTGCGGGGCAGAGTGTGCGGGGACACTGTGTGCAGGGACACTGTGTGCGGGGACACGGAGTGCGGGGACACTGAGTGCGGGGACACTGTGTGCAGGGACACTGTGAGCAGGGACACTGTGTGCAGGGACACTGTGTGCAGGGACACTGTGTGCGGGGACACTGTGTGCGGGGACACTGTGTGCGGGGACACGGAATGCGGGGACACTGTGTGCGAGGAAACTGTGTGCGGGGACACTGTGTGCGGAGACACTGTGTGCGGGGACACTGTGTGCGGGGACACTGTGTGCAGGGACACGGAGTGCGGGGACACTGTGTGCGGGGACACTGTTTGCGGGGACACTGTGTGCAGGGACACTGTGTGCGGGGACACTGTGTGCAGGGACACTGTGTGCGGGGACACTGTGTGCAGGGACACTGTGTGCAGGGACACTGTGTGCGGGGACACTGTGTGCGGGGACACTGTGTGCGGGGACACTGTGTGCGGGGACACTGTGTGCAGGGACTCGGAGTGCGGGGACACTGTGTGCGGGGACACTGTGTGCAGGGACACTGAGTGCGGGGACACGGAGTGCGGAGACACGGAGTGCGGGGACACTGTGTGCTGGGACACTGTGTGCGGGGACACTGAGTGCGGGGACACTGTGTGCGGGGACACTGTGTGCGGGGACACGGAGTGCGGGGACACTGTGTGTGGGGACACTGTGCGGGGACACTGTGTGCGGGGACACTGTGTGCGGGGACACTGTGTGCGGGGACACTGTGTGCGGGGACACTGTGTGCAGAGACACGGAGTGCGGGGACACTGTGTGCGGGGACACTGTGCGGGGACACGGAGTGCGGGGGCACTGTGTGCGGGGACACTGTGTGCGGGGACACTGTGTGCGGGGACACTGTGTGCGGGGACACTGTGTGCGGGGACACTGTGTGCAGGGACACTGTGTGCAGGGACACTGTGTGCGGGGACACTGTGTGCGGGGACACGGAGTGCGGGGACACGGAATGCGGGGAAACTGTGTGCGGGGACACTGTGTGCGGGGACACTGTGTGCGGAGACACTGTGTGCAGGGACACTGTGTGCAGGGACACTGTGTGCGGGGACACTGTGTGCGGGGACACTGTGTGCAGGGACACTGTGTGCGGGGACACGGAGTGCGGGGACACGGAGTGCGGGGACACGGAGTGCGGGGACACTGTGTGCGGGGACACTGTGTGCGGGGACACTGTGTGCGGGGACACGGAGTGCGGGGACACTGAGTGCGGGGACACTGTGTGCAGGGACACGGAGTGCAGGGACACGGAGTGCGGGGACACGGAGTTCGGGGACACTGTGTGCGGGGACACTGTGTGCGGGGACACTGTGTGCGGAGTCACGGAGTGCGGGGCACGGAGAGCGGGGACACTGAGTGCGGGGACACTGTGTGCGGGGACACTGAGTGCGGGGACACTGTGTGCGGGGACACTGTGTGCGGGGACACTGTGTGCGGGGACACTGTGTGAGGGGACACTGTGTGCGGGGACACTGTGTGCGGGGACACTGTGTGCGGGGACACTGTGTGCGGGGACACTGTGTGCGGGGACACTGTGTGCGGGGACACTGTGTGCAGGGACACTGTATGCGGGGACACGGAGTGCGGGGACACTGTGTGCGGGGACACTGTGTGCGGGGACACTGTGTGCGGGGACACTGTGTGCGGGGACACTGTGTGCGGAGACACTGTGTTCGGGGACACTGTGTGCGGGGACACTGTGTGCGGGGACACGGAGTGCGGGGACACTGTGTGCCGGGACACTGTGTGCGGGGAATCTGTGTGCAGTGACACGGAATGCGGGGACACTGTGTGCGGGGACACTGTGTGCGGGGACACTGTGTGCGGGGACACGGAGTGCGGGGACACTTTGTGCGGGGACACTGTGTGAGGAAACACTGTGTGCGGGGACACTGTGTGCAGGGACACTGTGTGCGGGGACACGGAGTGCGGGGACACTGTGTGCGGGGACACTGTGTGCGGGGACACTGTGTGCGGGGACACTGTGTGCGGGGACACTGGGTGCGGGGACACTGTGTGCGGGGACACTGTGTGCAGGGACACTGTGTGCAGGTTCACGGAGTGCGGGGACACTGTGTGCAGGGACACTGTGTGCAGGGACACTGTGTGCAGGGACACTGTAAGCGGGGACACTGTGTGCGGTGACACTGTTTGCGGGGACACTGTGTGCGGGGACACTGTGTGCAGGGACACTGTGTGCAGGGACACTGTGTGCAGGGACACGGAATGCGGGGACACAGTGTGCGGGGACACTGTGTGCGGAGACACGGAGTGCGGGGACACGGAATGCGGGGACACTGTGTGCGGGGACACGGAATGCGGGGACACTGTGTGCGGGGACAGTGTGTGCGGGGACACTGTGTGCAGGGACACTGTGTGCGGGGACACGGAGTGCGGGGACACTGTGTGCGTGGACACTGTGTGCAGGGACACTGTGTGCAGGGACACTGTGTGCAGGGACACTGTGTGCAGGGAAACTGTGTGCAGGGACACTGTGTGCAGGGACACTGTGTGCAGGGACACTGTGTGCAGGGACACTGTGTGCAGGGACACTGTGTGCAGGGACACTGTAAGCGGGGACACTGTGTGCGGGGACACTGTGTGCGGGGACACTGTATGCGGGGACACTGTGTGCAGGGACACTGTGTGCAGGGACACTGTTGCGGGGACACTGTGTGCGGGGACACTGTGTGCAGGGACACTGTGTGCGGGGACACTGTGTGCAGGGACACTGTGTGCAGGGACACTGTGTGCGGGGACACTGTGTGCGGGGACACTGTGTGCGGGGACACTGTGTGCGGGGACACTGTGTGCGGGGACACTGTGTGCAGGGACACGGACTGCGGGGACACTGAGTGCGGGGACACTGTGTGCAGGGACACGGAGTACGGAGACACGGAGTGCGGGGACACTGTGTGCGGGGACACTGTGTGCGGGGACACGTAGTGCGGGGACACTGTGTGCGGGGACACTGTGTGCGGGGACACTGTGTGCGGGGACACTGTGTGCGGGGACACTGTGTGCGGAGATACTGTGTGAGGAGACACTGTGTGCGGGGACACTGTGTGCGGGGACACTGTGTGCGGGGACACTGTGTGCGGGGACACTGTGTGCGGGGACACTGTGTGCAGGGACACTGTGTGCGGAGACACGGAGTCCGGGGACACGGAGTGCGGGGACACTGTGTGCGGGGACACGGAGTGCGGGGACACTGTGTGCGGGGACACTGTGTGCGGGGACACGGAATGCGGGGACACTGTGTGCGGGGACACGGAGTGCGGGGAAACTGTGTGCGGGAAACTGTGTGCGGGGACACTGTGTGCAGGGACACTGTGTGCAAGGACACGGAATGCGGGGACACTGTGTGCGGGGACACTGTATGCGGGGACACTGTGTTCGGAGACACGGAATGCGGGGACACTGTGTGCGGGGACAGAGTGTGCGGGGACACTGTGTGCAGGGACACTGTGTGCGGGGACACGGAGTGCGGGGACACTGAGTGCGGGGACACTGTGTGCAGGGACACTGTGAGCAGGGACACTGTGTGCAGGGACACTGTGTGCAGGGACACTGTGTGCGGGGACACTGTGTGCGGGGACACTGTGTGCGGGGACACGGAATGCGGGGACACTGTGTGCGAGGAAACTGTGTGCGGGGACACTGTGTGCGGAGACACTGTGTGCGGGGACACTGTGTGCGGGGACACTGTGTGCAGGGACACGGAGTGCGGGGACACTGTGTGCGGGGACACTGTTTGCGGGGACACTGTGTGCAGGGACACTGTGTGCGGGGACACTGTGTGCAGGGACACTGTGTGCGGGGACACTGTGTGCAGGGACACTGTGTGCAGGGACACTGTGTGCAGGGACACTGTGTGCGGGGACACTGTGTGCGGGGACACTGTGTGCGGGGACACTGTGTGCAGGGACTCGGAGTGCGGGGACACTGTGTGCGGGGACACTGTGTGCAGGGACACTGAGTGCGGGGACACGGAGTGCGGAGACACGGAGTGCGGGGACACTGTGTGCTGGGACACTGTGTGCGGGGACACTGAGTGCGGGGACACTGTGTGCGGGGACACTGTGTGCGGGGACACGGAGTGCGGGGACACTGTTTGCGGGGACACTGTGCGGGGACACTGTGTGCGGGGACACTGTGTGCGGGGACACTGTGTGCGGGGACACTGTGTGCGGGGACACTGTGTGCAGAGACACGGAGTGCGGGGACACTGTGTGCGGGGACACTGTGCGGGGACACGGAGTGCGGGGACACTGTGTGCGGGGACACTGTGTGCGGGGACACTGTGTGCGGGGACACTGTGTGCGGGGACACTGTGTGCGGGGACACTGTGTGCAGGGACACTGTGTGCAGGGACACTGTGTGCGGGGACACTGTGTGCGGGGACACGGAGTGCGGGGACACGGAATGCGAAGAAACTGTGTGCGGGGACACTGTGTGCGGGGACACTGTGTGCGGAGACACTGTGTGCAGGGACACTGTGTGCAGGGACACTGTGTGCGGGGACACTGTGTGCGGGGACACTGTGTGCGGGGACACTGTGTGCAGGGACACTGTGTGCGGGGACACGGAGTGCGGGGACACGGAGTGCGGGGACACGGAGTGCGGGGACACTGTGTGCGGGGACACTGTGTGCGGGGACACTGTGTGCGGGGACACGGAGTGCGGGGACACTGAGTGCGGGGACACTGTGTGCAGGGACACGGAGTGCAGGGACACGGAGTGCGGGGACACGGAGTTCGGGGACACTGTGTGCGGGGACACTGTGTGCGGGGACACTGTGTGCGGAGTCACGGAGTGCGGGGCACGGAGAGCGGGGACACTGTGTGCGGGGACACTGTGTGCGGGGACACTGAGTGCGGGGACACTGTGTGCGGGGACACTGTGTGCGGGGACACTGTGTGCGGGGACACTGTGTGAGGGGACACTGTGTGTGGGGACACTGTGTGCGGGGACACTGTGTGCGGGGACACTGTGTGCGGGGACACTGTGTGCAGGGACACTGTATGCGGGGACACGGAGTGCGGGGACACTGTGTGCGGGGACACTGTGTGCGGGGACACTGTGTGCGGGGACACTGTGTGCGGGGACACTGTGTGCGGAGACACTGTGTTCGGGGACACTGTGTGCGGGGACACTGTGTGCGGGGACACGGAGTGCGGGGACACTGTGTGCCGGGACACTGTGTGCGGGGAATCTGTGTGCAGTGACACGGAATGCGGGGACACTGTGTGCGGGGACACTGTGTGCGGGGACACTGTGTGCGGGGACACGGAGTGCGGGGACACTTTGTGCGGGGACACTGTGTGAGGAAACACTGTGTGCGGGGACACTGTGTGCAGGGACACTGTGTGCGGGGACACGGAGTGCGGGGACACTGTGTGCGGGGACACTGTGTGCGGGGACACTGTGTGCGGGGACACTGTGTGCGGGGACACTGTGTGCGGAGACACTGTGTGCGGGGACACTGTGTGCGGGGACACTTTGTGCGGGGACACTGTATGCGGGGACACGGAATGCGGGGACACGGAATGCGGGGACACTGTGTGCGGGGACACTGTGTGCAGGGACACGGAGTGCGAGGACACGGAATGCGGGGACACTGTGTGCGGGGACACTGGGTGCGGGGACACTGTGTGCGAGGACACTGTGTGCGGGGACACTGTGTGCGGGGACACTGTGTGCAGGGACACGGAGTGCGGGGACACTGTGTGCGGGGACACTGTGTGCGGGGACACTGTGTGCAGGGACACTGTGTGCAGGGACACTGTGTGCGGGGACACTGTGTGCGGGGACACTGTGTGCGGGGACACTGTGTGCGGGGACACTGTGTGCGGGGACACTGTGTGCAGGGACACTGTGTGCGGGGACACTGTGTGCGGGGACACTGTGTGCGGGGACACTGTGTGCGGGGACACTGTGTGCAGTTACACTGTGTGCGGTGACACTGTGTGCGGGGACACCTTTGTGCGGGGACACGGAGTGCGGGGACACGGAATGCGGGGACACTGTGTGCGGGGACACTGGGTGCGGGGACACTGTGTGCGGGGACACTGTGTGCAGGAACACGGAGTGCGGGGACACTGTGTGCGGGGACACTGTGTGCAGGGACACTGTGTGCAGGGACACTGTGTGCAGGGACACTGTGTGCGGGGACACTGTGTGCGGGGACACTGTGTGCGGGGACACTGTGTGCGGGGACACTGTGTGCGGGGACACTGTGTGCAGGGACACTGTGTGCGGGGACACTGTGTGCGGGGACACTGTGTGCGGGGACACTGTGTGCGGGGACACTGTGTGCAGTTACACTGTGTGCGGTGACACTGTGTGCGGGTACACCTTTGTGCGGGGACACGGAGTGCGGGGACACGGAGTGCGGACACTGTGTGCGGGGACACGGAATGCGGGGACACTGTGTGCGGGGACACTGTGTGCGGGGACACTGTGTGCGGGGACACTGTGTGCTGGGACACTGTGTGCGGGGACACTGTGTGCGGGGACACTGTGTGCCGGGACACTGTGTGCAGGTTCACGGAGTGCGGGGACACTGTGTGCAGGGACACTGTGTGCAGGGACACTGTGTGCAGGGACACTGTAAGCGGGGACACTGTGTGCGGGGACACTGTGTGCGGGGACACTGTGTGCAGGGACACTGTGTGCAGGGACACTGTGTGCGGGGACACTGTGTGCGGGGACACGGAGTGCGGGGACACGGAATGCGGGGACACTGTGTGCGGGGACACTGTGTGCGGGGACACTGTGTGCGGAGACACTGTGTGCAGGGACACTGTGTGCAGGGACACTGTGTGCGGGGACACTGTGTGCGGGGACACTGTGTGCAGGGACACTGTGTGCGGGGACACGGAGTGCGGGGACACGGAGTGCGGGGACACGGAGTGCGGGGACACTGTGTGCGGGGACACTGTGTGCGGGGACACTGTGTGCACGGACACGGAGTGCGGGGACACTGAGTGCGGGGACACTGTGTGCAGGGACACGGAGTGCAGGGACACCGAGTGCGGGGACACGGAGTTCGGGGACACTGTGTGCGGGGACACTGTGTGCGGGGACACTGTGTGCGGAGTCACGGAGTGCGGGGCACGGAGAGCGGGGACACTGTGTGCGGGGACACTGTGTGCGGGGACACTGAGTGCGGGGACACTTTGTGCGGGGACACTGTGTGCGGGGACACTGTGTGCGGGGACACTGTGTGAGGGGACACTGTGTGCGGGGACACTGTGTGCGGGGACACTGTGTGCGGGGACACTGTGTGCGGGGACACTGTGTGCGGGGACACTGTGTGCGGGGACACTGTGTGCAGGGACACTGTATGCGGGGACACGGAGTGCGGGGACAATGTGTGCGGGGACACTGTGTGCGGGGACACTGTGTGCGGGGACACTGTGTGCGGAGACACTGTGTTCGGGGACACTGTGTGCGGGGACACTGTGTGCGGGGACACTGTGTGCGGGGACACGGAATGCGGGGACACGGAATGCGGGGACACGGAATGCGGGGACACTGTGTGCGGGGACACTGTGTGCGGGGACACGGAATGCGGGGACACGGAATGCGGGGACACTGTGTGCGGGGACACTGTGTGCAGGGACACTGTGTGCAGGGACACTGTGTGCAGGGACACTGTGTGCAGGGACACTGTGTGCGGGGACACGGAATGCGGGGATACTGTGTGCGGGGACACGGAGTGCGGGGACACTGTGTGCCGGGACACTGTGTGCCGGGCCACTGTGTGCGGGGAATCTGTGTGCAGTGACACGGAATGCGGGGACACTGTGTGCGGGGACACTGTGTGCGGGGACACTGTGTGCGGGGACACGGAGTGCGGGGACACTTTGTGCGGGGACACTGTGTGAGGAAACACTGTGTGCGGGGACACTGTGTGCAGGGACACTGTGTGCGGGGACACGGAGTGCGGGGACACTGTGTGCGGGGACACTGTGTGCGGGGACACTGTGTGCGGGGACACTGTGTGCGGGGACACTGTGTGCGGAGACACTGTGTGCGGGGACACTGTGTGCGGGGACACTTTGTGCGGGGACACTGTGTGCGGGGACACGGAATGCGGGGACACGGAATGCGGGGACACTGTGTGCGGGGACACTGTGTGCAGGGACACGGAGTGCGGGGACACGGAATGCGGGGACACTGTGTGCGGGGACACTGGGTGCGGGGACACTGTGTGCGGGGACACTGTGTACGGGGACACTGTGTGCGGGGACACTGTGTGCAGGGACACGGAGTGCGGGGACACTGTGTGCGGGGACACTGTGTGCAGGGACGCTGTGTGCAGGGACACTGTGTGCAGGGACACTGTGTGCGGGGACACTGTGTGCGGGGACACTGTGTGCGGGGACACTGTGTGCGGGAACACTGTGTGCAGGGACACTGTGTGCAGGGACACTGTGTGCGGGGACACTGTTTGCGGGGACACTGTGTGCGGGGACACTGTGTGCAGGGACACGGAGTGCGGGGACACTGTGTGCGGGGACACTGTGTGCAGGGACACTGTATGCAGGGACACTGTGTGCAGGGACACTGTGTGCGGGGACACTGTGTGCGGGGACACTGTGTGCGGGGACACTGTGTGCGGGGACACTGTGTGCAGGGACACTGTGTGCAGGGACACTGTGTGCGGGGACACTGTGTGCGGGGACACTGTGTGCGGGGACACTGTGTGCGGGGACACTGTGTGCAGTTACACTGTGTGCGGTGACACTGTGTGCGGGGACACCTTTGTGCGGGGACACGGAGTGCGGGGACACGGAATGCGGGGACACTGTGTGCGGGGACACTGGGTGCGGGGACACTGTGTGCGGGGACACTGTGTGCAGGGACACGGAGTGCGGGGACACTGTGTGCGGGGACACTGTGTGCAGGGACACTGTGTGCAGGGACACTGTGTGCAGGGACACTGTGTGCGGGGACACTGTGTGCGGGGACACTGTGTGCGGGGACACTGTGTGCGGGGACACTGTGTGCAGGGACACTGTGTGCAGGGACACTGTGTGCGGGGACACTGTGTGCGGGGACACTGTGTGCGGGGACACTGTGTATGGGGACACTGTGTGCAGTTACACTGTGTGCGGTGACACTGTGTGCGGGGACACCTTTGTGCGGGGACACGGAGTGCGGGGACACGGAGTGCGGACACTGTGTGCGGGGACACGGAATGCGGGGACACTGTGTGCGGGGACACTGTGTGCGGGGACACTGTGTGCGGGGACACTGTGTGCAGGGACACTGTGTGCAGGTTCACGGAGTGCGGGGACACTGTGTGCAGGGACACTGTGTGCAGGGACACTGTGTGCAGGGACACTGTAAGCGGGGACACTGTGTGCGGGGACACTGTGTGCGGGGACATTGTGTGCAGGGACACTGTGTGCAGGGACACTGTGTGCGGGGACACTGTGTGCGGGGACACGGAGTGCGGGGACACGGAATGCGGGGACACTGTGTGCGGGGACACTGTGTGCGGGGACACTGTGTGCGGGGACACTGTGTGCGGAGACACTGTGTGCAGGGACACTGTGTGCATGGACACTGTGTGCGGGGACACTGTGTGCGGGGACACTGTGTGCAGGGACACTGTGTGCGGGGACACGGAGTGCGGGGACACGGAGTGCGGGGACACGGAGTGCGGGGACACTGTGTTAGCGGGGACACTGTGTGCGGGGACACTGTGTGCAGGGACACGGAGTGCGGGGACACTGAGTGCGGGGACACTGTGTGCAGCGACACGGAGTGCAGGGACACGGAGTGCGGGGACACGGAGTTCGGGGACACTGTGTGCGGGGACACTGTGTGCGGGGACACTGTGTGAGGGGACACTGTGTGCGGGGACACTGTGTGCGGGGACACTGTATGCGGGGACACTGTGTGCGGGGACACTGTGTGCGGGGACACTGTGTGCGGGGACACTGTGTGCAGGGACACTGTATGCGGGGACACGGAGTGCGGGGACACTGTGTGCGGGGACACTGTGTGCGGGGACACTGTGTGCGGGGACACTGTGTGCGGGGACACTGTGTGCGGAGACACTGTGTTCGGGGACACTGTGTGCGGGGACACTGTGTGCGGGGACACTGTGTGCGGGGACACGGAATGCGGGGACACGGAATGCGGGGACACTGTGTGCGGGGACACTGTGTGCAGGGACACTGTGTGCAGGGACACTGTGTGCAGGGACAAAGTGTGCGGGGACACGGAATGCGGGGATACTGTGTGCGGGGACACGGAGTGCGGGGACACTGTGTGCCGGGACACTGTGTGCGGGGAATCTGTGTGCAGTGACACGGAATGCGGGGACACTGTGTGCGGGGACACTGTGTGCGGGGACACTGTGTGCGGGGACACGGAGTGCGGGGACACTTTGTGCGGGGACACTGTGTGAGGAAACACTGTGTGCGGGAACACTGTGTGCAGGGACACTGTGTGCGGGGACACGGAGTGCGGGGACACTGTGTGCGGGGACACTGTGTGCGGGGACACTGTGTGCGGGGACACTGTGTGCGGGGACACTGTGTGCGGAGACACTGTGTGCGGGGACACTGTGTGCGTGGACACTTTGTGCGGGGACACTGTGTGCGGGGACACGGAATGCGGGGACACGGAATGCGGGGACACTGTGTGCGGGGACACTGTGTGCAGGGACACGGAGTGCGGGGACAAGGAATGCGGGGACACTGTGTGCGGGGACACTGGGTGCGGGGACACTGTGTGCGGGGACACTGTGTGCGGGGACACTGTGTGCGGGGACACTGTGTGCAGGGACACGGAGTGCGGGGACACTGTGTGCGGGGACACTGTGTGCAGGGACACTGTGTGCAGGGACACTGTGTGCAGGGACACTGTGTGCGGGGACACTGTGTGCGGGGACACTGTGTGCGGGGACACTGTGTGCGGGGACACTGTGTGCAGGGACACTGTGTGCAGGGACACTGTGTGCGGGGACACTGTGTGCAGGGACACTGTGTGCGGGGACACTGTGTGCGGGGACACGGAGTGCGGGGACACGGAATGTGGGGACACTGTGTGCGGGGACACTGTGTGCGGGGACACTGTGTGCGGAGACACTGTGTGCAGGGACACTGTGTGCAGGGACACTGTGTGCGGGGACACTGTGTGCGGGGACACTGTGTGCAGGGACACTGTGTGCGGGGACACGGAGTGCGGGGACACGGAGTGCGGGGACACGGAGTGCGGGGACACTGTGTGCGGGGACACTGTGTGCGGGGACACTGTGTGCAGGGACACGGAGTGCGGGGACACTGAGTGCGGGGACACTGTGTGCAGGGACACGGAGTGCAGGGACACGGAGTGCGGGGACACGGAGTTCGGGGACACTGTGTGCGGGGACACTGTGTGCGGGGACACTGTGTGCGGAGTCACGGAGTGCGGGGCACGGAGAGCGGGGACACTGTGTGCGGGGACACTGTGTGCGGGGACACTGAGTGCGGGGACACTGTGTGCGGGGACACTGTATGCGGGGACACGGAGTGCGGGGACACGGAGTGCGGGGACACGGAATGCGGGGACACTGTGTGCGGGGACACTGGGTGCGGGGACACTGTGTGCGGGGACACTGTGTGCGAGGACACTGTGTGCGGGGACACTGTGTGCAGGGACACGGAGTGCGGGGACACTGTGTGCGGGGACACTGTGTGCAGGGACACTGTGTGCAGGGACACTGTGTGCAGGGACACTGTGTGCGGGGACACTGTGTGCGGGGACACTGTGTGCGGGGACACTGTGTACGGGGACACTGTGTGCAGGGACACTGCGTGCAGGGACACTGTGTGCGGGGACACTGTGTGCGGGGACACTGTGTGCGGGGACACTGTGTGCAGTTACACTGTGTGCGGTGACACTGTGTGCGGGGACACCTTTGTGCGGGGACACGGAGTGCGGGGACACGGAGTGCGGACACTGTGTGCGGGGACACGGAATGCGGGGACACTGTGTGCGGGGACACTGTGTGCGGGGACACTGTGTGCGGGGACACTGTGTGCTTTGACACTGTGTGCGGGGACACTGTGTGCGAGGACACTGTGTGCAGGGACACTGTGTGCAGGTTCACGGAGTGCGGGTTCACTGTGTGCAGGGACAGTGTGTGCAGGGACACTGTGTGCAGGGACACTGTAAGCGGGGACACTGTGTGCGGGGACACTGTATGCGGGGACACTGTGTGCGGGGACACTGTGTGCAGGGACACTGTGTGCGGGGACACTGTGTGCGGGGACACTGTGTGCGGGGACACTGTGTGCGGAGACACGGAGTGCGGGGACACGGAATGCGGGGACACTGTGTGCGGGGACACGGAATGCGGGGACACTGTGTGCGGGGACACGGAATGCGGGGACACTATGTGCGGGGACACTGTGTGAAAAAAAGAAAAAATGATGTGACTTTTCTTAAAGAAGCGACCTTGCTGAACACGAATCCGGTGTTTTTAGCCCTCTATCGCTGACGGTTTAGGAGTTACAGGCATTTTTCTGTATTTTCTAAAACTGTGAAAAAAAGAAAAAATGATGTGACTTTTCTTAAGAAAGCGACCTTGCTGAACACGAATCCGGTGTTTTTAGCCCTCTATCGCTTACGGTTTAGGAGTTACAGGCATTTTTCTGTATTTTCTAAAATTCTGAAAAAAAGAAAGAATGATGTGACTTTTCTTAAGGAAGCGACCTCGCTGAACACGAATCCGGTGTTTTTTGCCCTCTATCGCTTACGGTTTAAGAGTAACAGGCATTTTTCTGTATTTTCTAAAATTGTGAAAAAAAAATGATGTGACTTTTCTTAAGGAAGCGACCTTGCTGAACACGAATCCGGTATTTTTAGCCCTCTATCGCTTACGGTTTAGGAGTTACAGGCATTTTTCTGTATTTTCTAAAATTGTGAAAAAAAGAAAAAATGATGTGACTTTTCTTAAGGAAGCGACCTTTCTGAACACGAATCCGGTGTTTTTAGCCCTCTATCTCTTACGGTTTAGGAGTTACAGGCATTTTTCTGTATTTTCTAAAATTGTGAAAAAAGAAAAAATGATGTGACTTTTCCTAAGGAAGCGACCTTGCTGAACACGAATCCGATGTTTTTAGCCCTCTATCTCTTATGGTTTAGGAGTTACAGGCATTTTTCTGTATTTTCTAAAATTGTTAAAAAAAAGAGAAAATGATGTGACTTTTCTTAAGGAAGCGACCTTGCTGAACACCAATCCGGTGTTTTTAGCCCTCTATCGCTTACGGTTTAGGAGTTACAGGCATTTTTCTGTATTTTCTAAAATTGTGAAAAAAGAAAAAATGATGTGACTTTTCTTAAGCAAGCGACCTTTCTGAACACGAATCCGGTGTTTTTAGCCTTCTATCTCTTACGGTTAAGGAGTTACAGGCATTTTTCTGTATTTTCTAAATTTGTGAAAAAAAGAAAAAATGATGTGACTTTTCTTAAAGAAGCGACCTTGCTGAACACGAATCCGGTGTTTTTAGCCCTCTATCTCTTACGGTTTAGGAGTTACAGGCATTTTTCTGTATTTTCTAAAATTGTGAAAAAAAGAAAAATGATGTGACTTTTATTAAGGAAGCGACCTTGCTGAACACGAATCCGGTGTTTTTTGCCCTCTATCTCTTATGTTTTAGGAGTTACAGGCATTTTTCTGTATTTTCTAAAATTGTGAAAAAAAAGAAAAAATGATGTGACTTTTCTTAAGGAAGCGACCTTGCTGAACACGAATCCGGTGTTTTTAGCCCTCTATCTCTTATGGTTTAGGAGTTACAGGCATTTTTCTGTATTTTCTAAAATTGTGAAAAAAAGAAAAAATGATGTGACTTTTCTTAAGGAAGCGACCTTGCTGAACACGAATCCGGTGTTTTTAGCCCTCTATCTCTTACGGTTTAGGAGTTACAGGCATTTTTCTGTATTTTCTAAAATTGTGAAAAAAAGAAAAAATGATGTGACTTTTCTTAAGGAAGCGACCTTGCTGAACACGAATCCGGTGTTTTTAGCCCTCTATCGCTTACGGTTTAGGAGTTACAGGCATTTTTCTGTATTTTCTAAAATTGTGAAAAAAAGAAAAAATGATGTGACTTTTCTTAAGGAAGCGACCTTGCTGAACACGAATCCGGTGTTTTTAGCCCTCTATCTCTTATGGTTAAGGAGTTACAGGCATTTTTCTGTATTTTCTAAAATTGTGAAAAAAAGAAAAAATGATGTGACTTTTGTTAAGGAAGCGACCTTGCTGAACACGAATCCGGTGTTTTTAGCCCTCTATCGCTTACGGTTTAGGAGTTACAGGCATTTTTCTGTATTTTCTAAAATTGTGAAAAAAAGAAAAAATGATGTGACTTTTCTTAAGGAAGCGACCATGCTGAACACGAATCCGGTGTTTTTAGCCCTCTATCGCTTACGGTTTAGGAGTTACAGGCATTTTTCTGTATTTTCTAAAATTGTGAAAAAAAGAAAAAATGATGTGACTTTTCTTAAGGAAGCGACGTTGCTGATCACGAATCCGGTGTTTTTAACCCTCTATCACTTACGGTTTAGGAGTTACAGGCATTTTTCTGTATTTTCTAAAATTGTGAAAAAAAGAAAAAATGATGTGACTTTTCTTAAGGAAGCGACCTTGCTGAACACGAATCCGGTGTTTTTAGCCCTCTATCTCTTACGGTTTAGGAGTTACAGGCATTTTTCTGTATTTTCTAAAATTGTGAAAAAAAGAACAAATGATGTGACTTTTCTTAAGGAAGCGACCTTGCTGAACACGAATCCGGTGTTTTTAGCCCTCTATCTCTTATGTTTTAGGAGTTACAGGCATTTTTCTGTATTTTCTAAAATTGTGAAAAAAAGAAAAAATGATGTGACTTTTCTTAAGGAAGCGACCTTGCTGAACACGAATCCGGTGTTTTTAGCCCTCTATCTCTTACGGTTTAGGAGTTACAGGCATTTTTCTGTATTTTATAAAATTGTGAAAATAAGAAAAAATGATGTGACTTTTCTTAAGGAAGCGACCTTGCTTAACACGAATCCGGTGTTTTTAGCCCTCTATCTCTTATGGTTTAGGAGTTACAGGCATTTTTCTGTATTTCTAAAATTGTGAAAAAAAGAAAAAATGATGTGACTTTTCTTAAGGAAGCGACCTTTCTGAACACGAATCCGGTGTTTTTAGCCCTCTATCTCTTACGGTTTAGGAGTTACAGGCATTTTTCTGTATTTTCTAAAATTGTGAAAAAAAGAAAAAATGATGTGACTTTTACTAAGGAAGCGACCTTGCTGAACACGAATCCGGTGTTTTTAGCCCTCTATCTCTTATGGTTTAGGAGTTACAGGCATTTTTCTGTATTTTCTAAAATTGTGAAAAAAAGAAAAAATGATGTGACTTTTCTTAAGGAAGCGACCTTGCTGAACACCAATCCGGTGTTTTTAGCCCTCTATCGCTTACGGTTTAGGAGTTACAGGCATTTTTCTGTATTTTCTAAAATTGTGAAAAAAAGAAAAAATGATGTGACTTTTCTTAAGGAAGCGACCTTGCTGAACACGAATCCGGTGTTTTTAGCCCTCTGTCGCTTACGGGTTAGGAGTTACAGGCATTTTTCTGTATTTTCTAAAATTGTGAAAAAAAGAAAAAATGATGTGACTTTTCTTAAGGAAGCGACCTTTCTGAACACGAATCCGGTGTTTTTAGCCCTCTATCTCTTACGGTTAAGGAGTTACAGGCATTTTTCTGTATTTTCTAAAATTGTGAAAAAAAGAAAAAATGATGTCACTTTTCTTAAGGAAGCGACCTTGCTGAACACGAATTAGGTGTTTTTAGCCCTCTATCTCTTACGGTTTAGGAGTTACAGGCATTTTTCTGTATTTTATAAAATTGTAAAAAAAAGAAAAAAATGATGTGACTTTTCTTAAGGAAGCGACCTTGCTTAACACGAATCCGGTGTTTTTAGCCCTCTATCTCTTATGGTTTAGGAGTTACAGGCATTTTTCTGTATTTTCTAAAATTGTGAAAAAAAGAAAAAATGATGTGACTTTTGTTAAGGAAGCGACCTTGCTGAACACGAATCCGGTGTTTTTAGCCCTCTATTGCTTACGGTTTAGGAGTTACAGGCATTTTTCTGTATTTTCTAAAATTGTGAAAAAAAGAAAAAATGATGTGACTTTTCTTAAGGAAGCGACCATGCTGAACACGAATCCGGTGTTTTTAGCCCTCTATCGCTTACGGTTTAGGAGTTACTGGCATTTTTCTGTATTTTCTAAAATTGTGAAAAAAAGAAAAAATGATGTGACTTTTCTTAAGGAAGCGACCTTGCTGAACACGAATCCGGTGTTTTTAGCGGTTTAGGAGTTACAGGCATTTTTCTGTATTTTCTAAAATTGTGAAAAAAAGAAAAAATGATGTGACTTTTCTTAAGGAAGCGACCTTTCTGCACACCAATCCGGTGTTTTTAGCACTCTATCGCTTATGATTTAGGAGTTATGATTTAGGAGTTACAGGCATTTTTCTGTATTTTCTAAAATTGTGAAAAAAAGAAAAAATGATGTGACTTTTCTTAAGGAAGCGACCTTGCTGAACACGAATCCGGTGTTTTTAGCCCTCTATCTCTTATGGTTAAGGAGTTACAGGCATTTTTCTGTATTTTCTAAAATTGTGAAAAAAAGAAAAAATGATGTGACTTTCTTAAGGAAGCGACCTTGCTGAACACGAATCCTGTGTTTTTAGCCCTCTATCGCTTACGGTTTAGGAGTTACAGGCATTTTTCTGTATTTTCTAAAATTGTGAAAAAAAGAAAAAATGATGTGACTTTTCTTAAGGAAGCGACCTTGCTGATCACGAATCCGGTGTTCTAAGCCCTCTATCACTTACGGTTTAGGAGTTACAGGCATTTTTCTGTATTTTCTAAAATTGAGAAAAAAAGAAAAAATGATGTGACTTTTCTTAAGGTAGCGACCTTGCTGAACACGAATCCGGTGTTTTTAGCCCTCTATCGCTTACGGTTTAGGAGTTACAGGCATTTTTCTGTATTTTCTAAAATTGTGAAAAAAAGAAAAAATGATGTGACTTTTCTTAAGGAAGCGACCTTGCTGAACACGAATCCGGTGTTTTTACCCCCCTATCTCTTACGGTTTAGGAGTGACAGGCATTTTTCTGTATTTTCTAAAATTGTGAAAAAAAGAAAAAAACGAAGTGACTTTTCTTAAGGAAGCGACCTTTCTGAACACGAATACGGTGTTTTTAGCCCTCTATCTCTTACGGTTTAGGAGTTACAGGCATTTTTCTGTATTTTCTAAAATTGTGAAAAAAAGAAAAAATGATGTGACTTTTCTTAAGGAAGCGACCTTGCTGAACACGAATCCGGTGTTTTTACCCCCCTATCTCTTACGGTTTAGGAGTGACAGGCATTTTTCTGTATTTTCTAAAATTGTGAAAAAAAGAAAAAACGATGTGACTTTTCTTAAGGAAGCGACCTTGCTGAACACAAATCCGGTGTTTTTAGCCCTCTATCTCTTATGGTTTAGGAGTTACAGGCATTTTTCTGTATTTTCTAAATTGTGAAAAAAAGAAAAAAATGATGTGACTTTTCTTAAGGAAGCGACCTTTCTGAACATGAATCCGGTGTTTTTAGCCCTCTATCGCTTACGGTTAAGGAGTTACAGGCATTTTTCAGTATTTTCTAAATTGTGAAAAAAAGAAAAAATGATGTGACTTTTTATTAAGGAAGCGACCTTGCTGAACACGAATCCGGTGTTTTTAACCCTCTATCTCTTACGGTTTAGGAGTTACAGGCATTTTTCTGTATTTTCTAAAATTGTTTAAATAAAATGCTGTGACTTTTCTAAGGAAGCGACCTTGCTGAACACGAATCCGGTGTTTTTAGCACACAGTGTCCCCTGCACACAGTGTCCCTGCACACAGTGTCCCTGCACACAGTGTCCCTGCACACAGTGTCCCCGCACACAGTGTCCCCGCACACAGTGTCCCTGCACACAGTGTCCATGCACACAGTGTCCCCGCATTCCGTGTCCCCGCATTCCGTGTCCCCCGCACACAGTGTGCGGGGACACTGTGTGCAGGGACACTGTGTGCAGGGACACTGTGTGCAGGGACACTGTGTGCGGGGACACTGTGTGCGGGGACACTGTGTGCGGGGACACTGTGTGCGGGGACACTGTGTGCGGGGACACTGTGTGCGGGGACACTATGTGCGGGGACACTGTGTGCGGGGACACTGTGTGCGGGGACACTGTGTGCAGGGACACTGTGTGCGGGGACACTGTGTGCGGGGACACTGTGTGCAGGGACACTGTGTGCAGAGACACTGTGTGCAGGGACACTGTGTGCAGGGACACTGTGTGCAGGGACACTGTGTGCGGGGACAAGGAATGCGGGGATACTGTGTGCGGGGACACGAAGTGCGGGGATACTGTGTGCGGGGACACTGTGTGCGGGGAATCTGTGTGCAGCGACACGGAATGCGGGGACACGGAATGCGGGGACACGGAATGCGGGGACACTGTGTGCGGGGACACTGTGTGCAGGGACACTGTGTGCAGGGACACAGTGTGCAGGGACACTGTGTGCAAGGACACTGTGTGCGGGGACACTGTGTGCGGGGACACTGTGTGCGGAGACACTGTGTGTGGGGACACTGTGTGCGGGGACACTGTGTGCGGGGACACTGTGTGGGGGTACACTGTGTGCGGGGACGCTTTGTGCGGGGACACTGTGTGCGGGGACACTGTGTGCGGGGACACTGTGTGCGGGGACACTGTGTGCGGGGACACTGTGTGCGGGGAGACTGTGTGCGGGGACACTGTGTGCGGGGACACTTTGTGCGGGGACACTTTGTGCGGGGACACTGTGTGCGGAGACACTGTGTGCGGGGACACTGTGTGCAGGGACACTGTGTGCGGGGACACGGAGTGCGGGGACACTGTGTGCGGGGACACTGTGTGCGGGGACACTGTGTGCGGGGACACTGTGTGCAGGGACACTGTGTGCAGGGACACTGTGTGCGGAGACACGGAGTGCGGGGACACGGAATGCGGGGACACGGAATGCGGGGACACTGTGTGCGGGGACACTGTGTGCGGGGACACTGTGTGCGGGGACACTGTGTGCGGGGACACTGTGTGCGGGGACACTGTGTGCGGCGACACTGTGTGCGGGGACACGGAGTGAGGGGACACTGTGTGCGGGGCCACTGTGTGCAGGGACACTGTGTGCAGGGACACTGTGTGCAGGGACACTGTGTGCGGGGACACTGTGTGCGGGGACACTGTGTGCGGAGACACTGTGTGTGGGGACACTGTGTGCGGGGACATTGTGTGCGGGGACACTGTGTACGGGGACACTGTGTGCAGGGCCACTGTGTGCGGGGACACTGTGTGCGGGGACACTGTGTGCGGAGACACGGAGTGCGGGGACACTGAGAGCGGGGACACTGTGTGCGGGGACACTGTGTGCGGGGACACTGAGTGCGGGGACACTGTGTGCGGGGACACTGTGTGCGGGGACACTGTGAGCGAGGACACTGTGTGCGGGGACACTGTGTGCGGGGACACTGTGTGCGGGGACACTGTGTGCGGGGACACTGTGTGCGGGGACACGGAGTGCGGGGACACTTTGTGCGGGGACACTGTGTGCGGAGACACTGTGTGCGGGGACACTGTGTGCGGGGACACGGAGTGCGGGGACACTGTGTGCGGGGACACTGTGTGCGGGGACACTGTGTGCGGGACACTGTGTGCGGGGACACTGTGTGCGGAGACACTGTGTGCGGGGACACTGTGTGCGGGGACACTGTGTGCGGGGACACTGTGTGCGGGGACACTGTGTGCGGGGACACTGTGTGCAGGGACACTGTGTGCAGGGACACTGTGTGCGGGGACACAGTGTGCGGGGACACGGAATGCGGGGATACTGTGTGCGGGGACACGGAGTGCGAGGACACTGTGTGCGGGGACACTGTGTGCGGGGAATCTGTGTGCAGGGACACGGTATGCGGGGACACGGAATGCGGGGACACTGTGTGCGGGGACACTGTGTGCAGGGACACTGTGTGCAGGGACACTGTGTGCAGGGACACTGTGTGCAGTGACACTGTGTGCGGGGACACTGTGTGCGGGGACACTGTGTGCGGAGACACTGTGTGCGGGGACACTGTGAGCGAGGACACTGTGTGCGGGGACACTGTGTGCGGGGACACTGTGTGCGGGGACACTGTGTGCGGGGACACTGTGTGCGGGGACACTGTGTGCGGGGACACTGTGTGCGGGGACACTGTGTGCGGGGACACGGAGTGCGGGGACACTTTGTGCGGTGACACTGTGTGCGGAGACACTGTGTGCGGGGACACTGTGTGCAGGGACAATGTGTGCGGGGACACGGAGTGCGGGGACACTGTGTGCGGGGACACTGTGTGCGGGGACACTGTGTGCGGGACACTGTGTGCGGGGACACTGTGTGCGGAGACACTGTGTGCGGGGACACTGTGTGCGGGGACACTGTGTGCGGGGACACTGTGTGCGGGGACACGGAATGCGGGGACACGGAATGCGGGGACAATGTGTGCGGGGACACTGTGTGCAGGCACACGGAGTGCGGGGACACTGTGTGCGGGGACACTGTGTGCAGGGACACTGTGTGCAGGGACACTGTGTGCAGGGACACTGTGTGCGGGGACACTGTGTGCGGGACACTGTGTGCGGGGACACTGTGTGCGGAGACACTGTGTGCAGGGACACTGTGTGCAGGGACACTGTGTGCAGGGACACTGTGTGCGGGGACACTCTGTGCGGGGACACTGTGTGCGGGGACACTGTGTGCGGAGACACTGTGTGCAGGGACAATGTGTGCGGGGACACGGAGTGCGGGGACACTGTGTGCGGGGACACTGTGTGCGGGACACTGTGTGCGGGGACACTGTGTGCGGAGACACTGTGTGCGGGGACACTGTTTGCGGGGACACTGTGTGCGGGGACACTGTGTGCGGGGACACGGAATGCGGGGACACGGAATGCGGGGACAATGTGTGCGGGGACACTGTGTGCAGGCACACGGAGTGCGGGGACACTGTGTGCGGGGACACTGTGTGCAGGGACACTGTGTGCAGGGACACTGTGTGCAGGGACACTGTGTGCGGGGACACTGTGTGCGGGGACACTGTGTGCGGGAATACTGTGTGCCGGGACACTGTGTGCAGGGACACTGTGTGCAGGGACACTGTGTGCGGGGACACTGTGTGCGGGGACACTGTGTGCGGGGACACTGTGTGCAGGGACACTGTGTGCAGGGACACTGTGTGCGGGGACACTGTGTGCGGGGACACTGTGTGCGGGGACACTGTGTGCAGGGACACTGTGTGCAGGGACACTGTGTGCAGGGACACTGTGTGCGGGGACACAGTGTGCGGGGACACGGAATGCGGGGATACTGTGTGCGGGGACACGGAGTGCGAGGACACTGTGTGCGGGGACACTGTGTGCGGGGAATCTGTGTGCAGGGACACGGTATGCGGGGACACGGAATGCGGGGACACTGTGTGCGGGGACACTGTGTGCAGGGACACTGTGTGCAGGGACACTGTGTGCAGGGACACTGTGTGCAGTGACACTGTGTGCGGGGACACTGTGTGCGGGGACACTGTGTGCGGAGACACTGTGTGCGGGGACACTGTGAGCGAGGACACTGTGTGCGGGGACACTGTGTGCGGGGACACTGTGTGCGGGGACACTGTGTGCGGGGACACTGTGTGCGGGGACACTGTGTGCGGGGACACGGAGTGCGGGGACACTTTGTGCGGGGACACTGTGTGCGGAGACACTGTGTGCGGGGACACTGTGTGCAGGGACAATGTGTGCGGGGACACGGAGTGCGGGGACACTGTGTGCGGGGACACTGTGTGCGGGGACACTGTGTGCGGGACACTGTGTGCGGGGACACTGTGTGCGGAGACACTGTGTGCGGGGACACTGTGTGCGGGGACACTGTGTGCGGGGACACGGAATGCGGGGACACGGAATGCGGGGACAATGTGTGCGGGGACACTGTGTGCAGGCACACGGAGTGCGGGGACACTGTGTGCGGGGACACTGTGTGCAGGGACACTGTGTGCAGGGACACTGTGTGCAGGGACACTGTGTGCGGGGACACTGTGTGCGGGGACACTGTGTGCGGGAATACTGTGTGCAGGGACACTGTGTGCAGGGACACTGTGTGCAGGGACACTGTGTGCGGGGACACTGTGTGCGGGGACACTGTGTGCGGGGACACTGTGTGCAGGGACACTGTGTGCAGGGACACTGTGTGCGGGGACACTGTGTGCGGGGACACTGTGTGCGGGGACACTGTGTGCGGGGACACTGTGTGCAGGGACACTGTGTGCAGGGACACTGTGTGCAGGTACACTGTGTGCGGGGACACAGTGTGCGGGGACACGGAATGCGGGGATACTGTGTGCGGGGACACGGAGTGCGAGGACACTGTGTGCGGGGACACTGTGTGCGGGGAATCTGTGTGCAGGGACACGGTATGCGGGGACACGGAATGCGGGGACACTGTGTGCGGGGACACTGTGTGCAGGGACACTGTGTGCAGGGACACTGTGTGCAGGGACACTGTGTGCAGTGACACTGTGTGCGAGGACACTGTGTGCGGGGACACTGTGTGCGGAGACACTGTGTGTGGGGACACTGTGTGCGGGGACACTGTGTGCGGGGACACTGTGTGCGGGGACACTGTGTGCGGGGACACTGTGTGCGGGGACACTGTGTGCGGGGACACGGAGTGTTGGGACACTGTGTGCGGAGACACTGTGTGCGGGGACACTGTGTGCGGGGACACTGTGTGCGGGGACACGGAGTGCGGGGACACGGAGTGCGGGGACACTGTGTGCGGGGACACTGTGTGCGGGGACACTGTGTGCGGGGACAATGTGTGCGGAGACAATGTGTGCGGGGACACTGTGTGCGGGGACACTGTGTGCGGGGACACTGTGTGCGGGGACACGGAATGCGGGGACACGGAATGCGGGGACACTGTGTGCGGGGACACTGTGTGCAGGGACACTGTGTGCAGGGACACTGTGTGCAGGGACACTGTGTGCAGGGACACTGTGTGCAGGGACACTGTGTGCGGAGACACGGAGTGCGGGGACACGGAATGCGGGGACACTGTGTGCGGGGACACTGTGTGCGGGGACACTGTGTGCGGAGACACTGTGTGCGGGGACACTGTGTGCAGGGACACTGTGTGCATGGACACTGTGTGCGGGGACACTTTGTGCGGGGACACTGTGTGCAGGGACACTGTGTGCGGGGACACTGTGTGCAGGGACACTGTGTGCAGGGACACTGTGTGCGGGGACACTGTGTGCGGGGACACTGTGTGCGGGGACACTGTGTGCAGGGACACGGAGTGCGGGGACACGGAGTGCGGAGACACGGAGTGCGGGGACACTGTGTGCGGGGACACTGTGTGCGGGGACACTGTGTGCGGGGACACTGTGTGCGGGGACACTGTGTGCGGGGACACTGTGTGCGGGGACACTGTGTGCGGGGACACTGTGTGCGGGACACTGTGTGCGGAGACACTGTGTGCGGAGACACTGTGTGCGGGGACACTGTGTGCGGGGACACTGTGTGCGGGGACACTGTAAGCGGGGACACTGTGTGCGGGGACACTGTGTGCAGGGACACTGTGTGCGGAGACACGGAGTGCGGGGACACTGTGTGCGGGGACACTGTGTGCGGGGACACTGTGTGCGGGAATACTGTGTGCGGGGACACTGTGTGCAGGGACACTGTGTGCAGGGACACTGTGTGCGGGGACACTGTGTGCGGGGACACTGTGTGCGGGGACACTGTGTGCGGGGACACTGTGTGCAGGGACACTGTGTGCAGGGACACTGTGTGCAGGTACACTGTGTGCGGGGACACAGTGTGCGGGGACACGGAATGCGGGGATACTGTGTGCGGGGACACGGAGTGCGAGGACACTGTGTGCGGGGACACTGTGTGCGGGGAATCTGTGTGCAGGGACACGGTATGCGGGGACACGGAATGCGGGGACACTGTGTGCGGGGACACTGTGTGCAGGGACACTGTGTGCAGGGACACTGTGTGCAGGGACACTGTGTGCAGTGACACTGTGTGCGAGGACACTGTGTGCGGGGACACTGTGTGCGGAGACACTGTGTGTGGGGACACTGTGTGCGGGGACACTGTGTGCGGGGACACTGTGTGCGGGGACACTGTGTGCGGGGACACTGTGTGCGGGGACACTGTGTGCGGGGACACGGAGTGTTGGGACACTGTGTGCGGAGACACTGTGTGCGGGGACACTGTGTGCGGGGATACTGTGTGCGGGGACACGGAGTGCGGGGACACGGAGTGCGGGGACACTGTGTGCGGGGACACTGTGTGCGGGGACACTGTGTGCGGGGACAATGTGTGCGGAGACAATGTGTGCGGGGACACTGTGTGCGGGGACACTGTGTGCGGGGACACTGTGTGCGGGGACACGGAATGCGGGGACACGGAATGCGGGGACACTGTGTGCGGGGACACTGTGTGCAGGGACACTGTGTGCAGGGACACTGTGTGCAGGGACACTGTGTGCAGGGACACTGTGTGCAGGGACACTGTGTGCGGAGACACGGAGTGCGGGGACACGGAATGCGGGGACACTGTGTGCGGGGACACTGTGTGCGGGGACACTGTGTGCGGAGACACTGTGTGCGGGGACACTGTGTGCAGGGACACTGTGTGCATGGACACTGTGTGCGGGGACACTTTGTGCGGGGACACTGTGTGCAGGGACACTGTGTGCGGGGACACTGTGTGCAGGGACACTGTGTGCAGGGACACTGTGTGCGGGGACACTGTGTGCGGGGACACTGTGTGCGGGGACACTGTGTGCAGGGACACGGAGTGCGGGGACACGGAGTGCGGAGACACGGAGTGCGGGGACACTGTGTGCGGGGACACTGTGTGCGGGGACACTGTGTGCGGGGACACTGTGTGCGGGGACACTGTGTGCGGGGACACTGTGTGCGGGGACACTGTGTGCGGGGACACTGTGTGCGGGGACACTGTGTGCGGGACACTGTGTGCGGAGACACTGTGTGCGGAGACACTGTGTGCGGGGACACTGTGTGCGGGGACACTGTGTGCGGGGACACTGTAAGCGGGGACACTGTGTGCGGGGACACTGTGTGCAGGGACACTGTGTGCGGAGACACGGAGTGCGGGGACACGGAGTGCGGGGACACTGTGTGCGGGGACACTGTGTGCGGGGACACTTTGTGCGGGGACACTGTGTGCGGGGACACTGTGTGCGGGGACACTGTGTGCGGGGACACTTTGTGCAGGGACACGGAGTGCGGCGACACGGAGTGCGGGGACACTGTGTGCGGGGACACTGTGTGCGGGGATACTGTGTGCGGGGACACTGTGTGCGGGGACACGGAGTGCGGGGACACTGTGTGCGGGGACACTGTGTGCGGGGACACTGTGTGCGGGGACACTGTGTGCGGGGACACTGTGTGCGGGGACACTGTGTGCAGGGACACTGTGTGCAGGGACACTGTGTGCGGGGACACTGTGTGCGGGGACACGGAGTGCGGGGACACGGAATGCGGGGACACTGTGTGCGGGGACACTGTGTGCGGAGACACTGTGTGCGGGGACACTGTGTGCAGGGACAATGTGTGCGGGGACACGGAGTGCGGGGACACTGTGTGCGGGGACACTGTGTGCGGGGACACTGTGTGCGGGGACACTGTGTGCGGAGACACTGTGTGCGGGGACACTGTGTGCGGGGACACTGTGTGCGGGGACACTGTGTGCGGGGACACTGTGTGCGGGGACACTGTGTGCAGGGACACTGTGTGCGGGGACACTGTGTGCGGGGACACTGAGTGCGGGGACACTGTGTGCGGGGACACTGTGTGCGGGGACACTGTGTGCGGGGACACTGTGTGCGGGGACACTGTGTGCAGGGACACTGTGTGCGGGGACACTGTGTGCGGGGATACTGTGTGCGGGGACACGGAGTGCGGGGACACTTTGTGCGGGGACACTGTGTGCGGAGACACTGTGTGCGGGGACACTGTGTGCAGGGACAATGTGTGCGGGGACACTGTGTGCGGGGACACTGTGTGCGGGGACACTGTGTGCGGGGACACTGTGTGCGGGGACACTGTGTGCGGGGACACTGTGTGCGGAGACACTGTGTGCGGGGACACTGTGTGCGGGGACACTGTGTGCGGGGACACGGAATGCGGGGACACGGAATGCGGGGACACTGTGTGCGGGGACACTGTGTGCAGGGACACGGAGTGCGGGGACACTGTGTGCGGGGACACTGTGTGCAGGGACACTGTGTGCAGGGACTCTGTGTGCAGGGACACTGTGTGCGGGGACACTGTGTGCGGGGATACTGTGTGGGGGGACACTGTGTGCAGGGACGCTGTGTGCAGGGACACTGTGTGCGAAGACACTGTGTGCGGGGACACTGTGTGCGGGGACACTGTGTGCGGGGACACTGTGTGCGGGGACACTGTGTGCAGGGACACTGTGTGCAGGGACACTGTGTGCGGGGACACTGTGTGCGGGGACACTGTGTGCGGGGACACTGTGTGCAAGGACACTGTGTGCAGGGACACTGTGTGCGGGGACACTGTGTGCGGGGACACGGAATGCGGGGATACTGTGTGCGGGGACACGGAGTGCGGGGACACTGTGTGCGGGGACACTGTGTGCGGGGAATCTGTGTGCAGGGACACGGAATGCGGGGACACGGAATGCGGGGACACTGTGTGCGGGGACACTGTGTGCGGGGACACGGAGTGCGAGGACACTTTGTGCGGGGACACTGTGTGCGGAGACACTGTGTGCGGGGACACTGTGTGCAGGGACACTGTGTGCGGGGACACGGAGTGCGGGGACACTGTGTGCGGGGACACTGTGTGCGGGGACACTGTGTGCGGGGACACTGTGTGCGGGGACACTGTGTGCGGAGACACTGTGTGCGGGGACACTCTGTGCGGGGACACTGTGTGCGGGGACACGGAGTGCGAGGACACTTTGTGCGGGGACACTGTGTGCGGAGACACTGTGTGCGGGGACACTGTGTGCAGGGACACTGTGTGCGGGGACACGGAGTGCGGGGACACTGTGTGCGGGGACACTGTGTGCGGGGACACTGTGTGCGGGGACACTGTGTGCGGGGACACTGTGTGCGGAGACAATGTGTGCGGGGACACTCTGTGCGGGGACACTGTGTGCGGGGACACGGAATGCGGGGACACTGTGTGCGGGGACACTGTGTGCGGGGACACTGTGTGCAGGGACACTGTGTGCAGGGACACTGTGTGCAGGGACACTGTGTGCAGGGACACTGTGTGCGGAGACACGGAGTGCGGGGACACTGTGTGCGGGGACACTGTGTGCGGGGACACTGTGTGCGGGGACACTGTGTGCGGGGACACTGTGTGCGGGGACACTGTGTGCGGGGACACTGTGTGCGGGGACACTGTGTGCGGGGACACGGAATGCGGGGACACTGTGTGCGGGGACACGGAGTGCGGGGACACTGTGTGCGGGGACACTGTGTGCGGGGACACTGTGTGCAGGGACACTGTGTGCAGAGACACGGAATGCGGGGACACTGTGTGCGGGGACACTGTGTGCGGGGACACTGTGTGCGGAGACACGGAGTGCGGGGACACGGAATGCGGGGACACTGTGTGCGGGGACACGGAATGCGGGGACACTCTGTGCGGGGACAGTGTGTGCGGGGACACTGTGTGCAGGGACACTGTGTGCGGGGACACGGAGTGCGGGGACACTGTGTGCGGGGACACTGTGTGCAGGGACACTGTGTGCAGGGACACTGTGTGCAGGGACACTGTGTGCAGGGACACTGTGTGCAGGGACACTGTGTGCGGGGACACTGTGTGCGGGGACACTGTGTGCGGGGACACGGAATGCGGGGACACTGTGTGCGGGGACACTGTGTGCGGGGACACTGTGTGCGGAGACACTGTGTGCGGGGACACTGTGTGCAGGGACACGGAGTGCGGGGACACTGTGTGCGGGGACACTGTGTGCAGGGACACTGTGTGCAGGGACACTGTGTGCAGGGACACTGTGTGCAGGGACACTGTGTGCAGGGACACTGTGTGCGGGGACACTGTGTGCGGGGACACTGTGTGCGGGGACACTGTGTGCGGGGACACTGTGTGCGGGGACACTGTCTGCGGGGACACTGTGTGCGGGGACACTGTGTGCGGGGACACTGTGTGCAGGGACACGGAGTGCGGGGAC
Organism: Zhengitettix transpicula; assembly: GCA_037074705.1. NCBI lineage: Eukaryota > Metazoa > Arthropoda > Insecta > Orthoptera > Tetrigidae > Zhengitettix > Zhengitettix transpicula. The sequence goes on from JAYJMR010000192.1 coordinate 44,252, forward strand.
ACTGTGTGCGGGGACACTGTGTGCAGGGACACTGTGTGCGGGGACACTGTGTGCAGGGACACTGTGTGCGGGGACACTGTGTGCAGGGACACTGTGTGCAGGGACACTGTGTGCAGGGACACTGTGTGCGGGGACACTGTGTGCGGGGACACTGTGTGCGGGGACACTGTGTGCGGGGACACTGTGTGCAGGGACACGGAGTGCGGGGACACTGTGTGCGGGGACACTGTGTGCAGGGACACTGAGTGCGGGGACACGGAGTGCGGAGACACGGAGTGCGGGGACACTGTGTGCGGGGACACTGTGTGCGGGGACACTGAGTGCGGGGACACTGTGTGCGGGGACACTGTGTGCGGGGACACGGAGTGCGGGGACACTGTGTGCGGGGACACTGTGCGGGGACACTGTGTGCGGGGACACTGTGTGCAGGGACACTGTGTGCAGGGACACTGTGTGCGGAGACACGGAGTGCGGGGGCACGGAGAGCGGGGACACTGTGTGCGGGGACACTGTGTGCGAGGACACTGTGTGCGGGGACACTGTGTGCGGGGACACTGTGTGCGGGGACACTGTGTGCGGGGTCACTGTGTGCAGGGACACTGTCTGCGGGGACACTGTGTGCGGGGACACTGTGTGCAGGGACACGGAGTGCGGCGACACGGAGTGCGGGGACACTTTGAGCGGCGACACTGTGTGCGGCGACACTGTGTGCGGGGACACTGTGTGCGGGTACACTGTGTGCGGGGACACTGTGTGCGGGGACACTGTGTGCGGGGACACTGTGTGCGCGGACACTGTGTGCAGAGACACGGACTGCGGGGACACCGTAAGCGGGGACACGGAGTGCGGGGACATTGTGTTCGGGAACACTGTGTGCGGGGACACTGTGTGCGGGGATACTGTGTGCGGGGACACTGTGTGCGGGGACACTATGTGCAGGGACACTGTGTGCAGGGACACTGTGTGCGGGGACACTGTGTGCGGGGACACGGAGTGCGGGGACACGGAATGCGGGGACACTGTGTGCGGGGACACTGTGTGCGGGGACACTGTGTGCGGAGACACTGTGTGCAGGGACACTGTGTGCAGGGTCACTGTGTGCGGGGACACTGTGTGCGGGGACACTGTGTGCAGGGACACTGTGTGCGGGGACACTGTGTGCAGGGACACTCTGTGCGGGGACACTGTGTGCAGGGACACGGAGTGCGGGGACACTGAGTGCGGGGACACTGTGTGCAGGGACACGGAATGCAGGGACACGGAGTGCGGGAACACGGAGTGCGGGGACACTGTGTGCGGGGACACTGTGTGCGGGGACACTGTGTGCGGAGACACGGAGTGCGGGGACACGGAGAGCGGGGACACTGTGTGCGGGGACACTGTGAGCGGGGACACTGAGTGCGGGGACACTGTGTGCGGGGACACTGTGTGCGGGGACACGGAGTGCGGGGACACGGAGTGCGGGGACACGGATAGCGGGGACACTGAGTGCGGGGACACTGTGCAGGGACACTGTGTGCGGGGACACGGAGTGCGGGGACACTGTGTGCGGGGACACTGTGTGCAGGGACACTGTGTGCGGGGAAACTGTGTGCGGGGACACTGTGTGCGGGGACACTGTGTGCGGGGACACTGTGTGCGGAGACACTGTGTGCAGGGACACTGTGTGCGGGGACACTGTGTGCGGGGACACTGTGTGCGGGGACACTGTGTGCAGGGACACGGAGTGCGGGGACACTGTGTGCGGGGACACTGTGTGCGGGGACACTGTGTGCGGGGACACTGTGTGCCGGGACACTGTGTGCGGAGACACTGTGTGCGGGGACACTGTGTGCGGGGACACTGTGTGCAGGGACACTGAGTGCGGGGACACGGAGTGCGGGGACACGGAATGCGGGGACACTGTGTGCGGGGACACTGTGTGCGGGGACACTGTGTGCGGGGACACTGTGTGCGGAGACACGGAGTGCGGGGACACGGAGAGCGGGGAAACTGTGTGCGGGGACACTGTGTGCGGGGACACTGTGTGCGGGGACACTGTGTGCAGGGACACTGTGTGCTGGGACACTGTGTGCGGGGACACTGTGTGCGGGGACACTGTGTGCTGGGACACTGTGTGCAGGGACACGGAGTGCGGGGACACTGTGTGCAGGGACACTGTGTGCAGGGACACTGTGTGCAGGGACACTGTAAGCGAAGACACTGTGTGCGGGGACACTGTTTGCGGGGACACTGTGTGCGGGGAGACTGTGTGCAGGGACACTGTGTGCAGGGACACTGTGTGCAGGGACACTGTGTGCGGGGACACAGTGTGCGGGGACACTGTGTGCGGGGACACTGTGTGCGGGGACACGGAATGCGGGCACACTGTGTGCGGGGACACTGTGTGCGGGGACACTGTGTGCGGGGACACTGTGTGCGGGGACACTGTGTGCAGGGACACTGTGTGCAGGGACACTGTGTGCGTGGACACTGTGTGCGGGGACACTGTGTGCAGGGACACTGTGTGCGTGGACACTGTGTGCAGGGACACGGAGTGCGGGGACACTGTGTGCGGGGACACTGTGTGCGGGGACACTGTGTGCGGAGACACGGAGTGCGGGGACACGGAGAGCGGGGACACGGAGAGCGGGTACACTGTGTGCGGGGACACTGTGTGCCGGGACACTGTGTGCGAAAACACTGTGTGCGGGGACACTGTGTGCGGGGACACTGTGTGCGGGGACACTGTGTGCAGGGACACTGTGTGCGGGGACACGGAGTGCGGGGACACGGAATGCGGGGACACTGTGTGCGGGGACACTGTGTGCGGGGACACTGTGCGGGGACACTGTGTGTGGAGACACGGAGTGCGGGGACACGGAGAGCGGGGACACCTTGTGCGGGGACACTGTGTGCGGGGACACTGTGTGCGGGGACACTGTGTGCGGGGACACTGTGTGCGGGGACACTGTGTGCGGGGACACTGTGTGCAGAGACACTGTGTGCGGGGACACTGTGTGCGGGGACACTGTGTGCGGGGACACTGTGTGCAGGGACACGGAGTGCGGGGACACGGAGTGTGGGGACACTGTGTGCGGGGACACTGTGTGCGGGGACACTGTGTGCGGGGACACTGTGTGCGGGGACACTGTGTGCGGGGACACTGTGTGCGGGGACACTGTGTGCGGGGACACGGAGTGCGGGGAAACTGTGTGCGGGGACACTGAGTGCGGGGACACGGAGTGCGAAGACACGGAGTGCGGGGACACTGTGTGCGGGGACACTGTGTGCGGGGACAAGGAGTGCGGGGACACTGTGTGCAGGGACACTGTGTGCAGGGACACGGAGTGCGGGGACACTGTGTGCGGGGACACTGTGTGCATGGACACTGTGTGCGGGGACACAGTGTGCGGGGACACTGTGTGCGGGGACACTGTGTGCGGGGACACTGTGTGCGGGGACACTGTGTGCAGGGACACGGAGTGCGGCGACACTGTGTGCGGGGACACTGTGTGCAGGGACACTGAGTGCGGGGACACGGAGTGCGGAGACACGGAGTGCGGGGACACTGTGTGCAGGGACAAGGAGTGCGGGGACACTGTGTGCGGGGACACTGTGTGCAGGGACACTGAGTGCGGGGACACGGAGTGCGGAGACACTGAGTGCGGGGACACTGTGTGCGGGGACACTGTGTGCGGGGACACGGAGTGCGGGGACACGGAGTGCGGGGACACTGTGTGCGGGGACACTGTGTGCGGGGACACTGTGTCCGGGGACACTGTGTGCGGGGACACTGTGTGCGGGGACACTGTGTGCGGGGACACTGTGTGCAGAGACACGGAGTGCGGGGACACTGTGTGCGGGGACACTGTGTGCGGGGACACGGAGTGCGGGGACATTGTGTGCGGGAACACTGTGTGCGGGAACACTGTGTGCGGGGACACTGTGTGCGGGGACACTGTGTGCGGGGACACTGTGTGCAGGGACACTGTGTGCGGGGACACTGTGTGCGGGGACATTGTGTGCGGGGACACGGAGTGCGGGGACACGGAATGCGGGGACACTGTGTGCGGGGACACTGTGTGCGGGGACACTGTGTGCGGAGACACTGTGTGCAGGGACACTGTGTGCAGGGACACTGTGTGCGGGGACACTGTGTGCGGGGACACTGTGTGCAGGGACACTGTGTGCGGGGACACTGTGTGCAGGGACACTGTGTGCGGGGACACGGAGTGCGGGAACACGGAGTGCGGGGACACGGAGTGCGGGGACACTGTGTGCGGGGACACTGTGTGCGGGGACAGTGTGTGCAGGGACACTGTGTGCAGGGACACGGAGTGCGGGGACACTGAGTGCGGGGACACTGTGTGCAGGGACACGGGGTGCAGGGACACGGAGTGCGGGGACAAGGAGTGCGGGGACACTGTGTGCGGGGACACTGTGTGCGGGGACACTGTGTGCGGGGACACTGTGTGCGGAGACACGGAGTGCGGGGACACGCCGAGCGGGGACACTGTGTGCGGGTACACTGTGTGCTGGGACACTGAGTGCTGGGACACTGTGTGCGGGGACACTGTGTGCGGGGACACGGAGTGCGGGGACACGGAGTGCGGGGACACGGATAGCGGGGACACTGAGTGCGGGGACACTGTGCGCAGGGACACTGTGTGCGGGGACACGGAGTGCGGGGACACTGTGTGCAGGGACACTGTGTGCAGGGACACTGTGTGCAGGGACACTGTGTGCGGGGACACTGTGTGCAGGGACACTGTGTGCGGAGACACGGAGTGCGGGGACACGGAGAGCGGGGTCACTGTGTGCGGGGACACTGTGTGCGGGGACAGTGAGTGCGGGGACACTGTGTGCGGGGACACGGAGTGCGGGGACACTGTGTGCGGGGACACTGTGTGCAGGGACACTGTGTGCGGGGACACTGTGTGCGGGGACACTGTGTGCGGGGACACTGTGTGCAGGGACACTGTTTTCGGGGACACTGTGTGCGGGGACACTGTGTGCAGGGACACGGAGTGCGGGGACACGGAGTGCGGGGACACTGTGTGCGATGACACTGTGTGCGGGGACACTGTGTGCGGGGACACTGTGTGCGGGGACACTGTGTTCGGGGACACTGTGTGCGGGGACACTGTGTGCAGGGACACGGAGTTAGGGGACACTGTGTGCGGGGACACTGTGTGCGGGGACGCTGTGTGCGGAGACACGGAGTGCGGGGACACGGAGTGCGGGGACACGGATAGCGGGGACACTGAGTGCGGGGACACTGTGCGCAGGGACACTGTGTGCGGGGACACGGAGTGCGGGGACACTTTGAGCAGGGACACTGTGTGCAGGGACACTGTGTGCAGGGACACTGTGTGCGGGGACCCTGTGTGCAGGGACACTATGTGCGGAGACACGGAGTGCGGGGACACGGAGAGCGGGGACACTGTGTGCGGGGACACTGTGTGCGAGGACACTGAGTGCGGGGACACTGTGTGCGGGGACACTGTGTGCGGGGACACGGAGTGCGGGGACACGGAGTGCGGGGACACAGATAGCGGGGACACTGAGTGCGGGGACACTGTGTGCAGGGACACTGTGTGCGGGGACACGGAGTGCGGGGACACTGTGTGCGGGGACACTGTGTGCAGGGACACTGTGTGCGGGGACACTGTGTGCGGGGACACTGTGTGCGGGGACACTGTGTGCAGGGACACTGTGTGCGGGGACACTGTGTGCGGGGACACTGTGTGCGGGGACACTGTGTGCAGGGACACGGCGTGCGGGGACACGGAGTGCGGGGACACTGTGTGCGATGACACTGTGTGCGGGGCCACTGTGTGCGGGGACACTGTGTGCGGGGACACTGTGTGCGGGGACACTGTGTGCAGGGACACTGTGTGCAGGGACACTGTGTGCGGGGACACTGTGTGCGGGGACACTGTGTGCGGGGACACTGTGTGCAGGGACACGGAGTGCGGGGACACTGTGTGCGGGGACACTGTGTGCGGGGACGCTGTGTGCGGAGACACGGAGTGCGGGGACACGGAGAGCGGGGACACTGTGTGCGGGGACACTGTGTGCGGGGACACTGTGTGCGGGGACACGGAGTGCGGGGACACGGAATGCGGGGACACTGTGTGCGGGGACACTGTGTGCGGGGACACTGTGTGCGGGGACACTGTGTGCGGGGACACTGTGTGCAGGGACACGGAGTGCGGGGACACTGTATGCGGGGACACTGTGTGCGGGGACACTGTGTGCGGGTACACTGTGTGCAGGGACACGGAGTGCGGGGACACTGTGTGCGGGGACACTGTGTGCGGGGACGCTGTGTGCGGAGACACGGAGTGCGGGGACACGGAGTGCGGGGACACGGATAGCGGGGACACTGAGTGCGGGGACACTGTGCGCAGGGACACTGTGCGCAGGGACACTGTGTGCGGGGACACGGAGTGCGGGGACACTGTGTGCGGGGACACTGTGTGCAGGGACACTGTGTGCGGAGACACGGAGTGCGGGGACACGGAGAGCGGGGACACTGTGTGCGGGGACACTGTGTGCGGGGACACTGTGTGCGGGGACACTGAGTGCGGGGACACTGTGTGCGGGGACACTGTGTGCGGGGACACGGAGTGCGGGGACACGGAGTGCGGGGACACAGATAGCGGGGACACTGAGTGCGGGGACACTGTGTGCAGGGACACTGTGTGCGGGGACACAGATAGCGGGGACACTGAGTGCGGGGACACTGTGTGCAGGGACACTGTGTGCGGGGACACGGAGTGCGGGGACACTGTGTGCGGGGACACTGTGTGCAGGGACACTGTGTGCGGGGACACTGTGTGCGGGGACACTGTGTGCGGGGACACTGTGTGCAGGGACACTGTGTGCGGGGACACTGTGTGCGGGGACACTGTGTGCGGGGACACGGAGTGCGGGGACACGGAGTGCGGGGACACTGTGTGCGATGACACTGTGTGCGATGACACTGTGTGCGGGGACACTGTGTGCGGGGACACTGTGTGCAGGGACACTGTGTGCAGGGACACTGTGTGCGGGGACACTGTGTGCGGGGACACTGTGTGCGGGGACACTGTGTGCAGGGACACGGAGTGCGGGGACACTGTGTGCGGGGACACTGTGTGCGGGGACGCTGTGTGCGGAGACACGGAGTGCGGGGACACGGAGTGCGGGGACACGGATAGCGGGGACACTGAGTGCGGGGACACTGTGCGCAGGGACACTGTGTGCGGGGACACGGAGTGCGGGGACACTGTGTACAGGGACACTGTGTGCAGGGACACTGTGTGCAGGGACACTGTGTGCGGGGACACTGTGTGCAGGGACACTATGTGCGGAGACACGGAGTGCGGGGACACGGAGAGCGGGGACACTGTGTGCGGGGACACTGTGTGCGGGGACACTGTGTGCGGGGACACTGAGTGCGGGGACACTGTGTGCGGGGACACTGTGTGCGGGGACACGGAGTGCGGGGACACGGAGTGCGGGGACACAGATAGCGGGGACACTGAGTGCGGGGACACTGTGTGCAGGGACACTGTGTGCGGGGACACGGAGTGCGGGGACACTGTGTGCGGGGACACTGTGTGCAGGGACACTGTGTGCGGGGACACTGTGTGCGGGGACACTGTGTGCGGGGACACTGTGTGCAGGGACACTGTGTGCGGGGACACTGTGTGCGGGGACACTGTGTGCGGGGACACTGTGTGCAGGGACACGGAGTGCGGGGACACGGAGTGCGGGGACACTGTGTGCGATGACACTGTGTGCGGGGACACTGTGTGCGGGGACACTGTGTGCGGGGACACTGTGTGCGGGGACACTGTGTGCAGGGACACTGTGTGCAGGGACACTGTGTGCGGGGACACTGTGTGCGGGGACACTGTGTGCGGGGACACTGTGTGCGGGGACACTGTGTGCAGGGACACGGAGTGCGGGGACACTGTGTGCGGGGACACTGTGTGCGGGGACGCTGTGTGCGGAGACACGGAGTGCGGGGACACGGAGAGCGGGGACACTGTGTGCGGGGACACTGTGTGCCGGGACACTGTGTGCGGAGACACTGTGTGCGGGGATACTGTGTGCGGGGACACTGTGTGCAGGGACACTGTGTGCGGGGACACGGAGTGCGGGGACACGGAATGCGGGGACACTGTGTGTGCGGGGACACTGTGTGCGGGGACACTGTGTGCGGGGACACTGTGTGCGGGGACACTGTGTGCAGGGACACGGAGTGCGGGGACACTGTATGCGGGGACACTGTGTGCGGGGACACTGTGTGCGGGGACACTGTGTGCAGGGACACGGAGTGCGGGGACACTGTGTGCGAAGACACTGTGTGCGGGGACGCTGTGTGCGGAGACACGGAGTGCGGGGACACGGATTGCGGGGACACGGATAGCGGGGACACTGAGTGCGGGGACACTGTGCGCAGGGACACTGTGCGCAGGGACACTGTCTGCGGGGACACGGAGTGCGGGGACACTGTGTGCAGGGAAACTGTGTGCAGGGACACTGTGTGCAGGGACACTGTGTGCGGGGACACTGTGTGCAGGGACACTGTGTGCGGAGACACGGAGTGCGGGGACACGGAGAGCGGGGACACTGTGTGCGGGGACACTGTGTGCGGGGACACTGAGTGCGGGGACACTGTGTGCGGGGACACTGTGTGCGGGGACACGGAGTGCGGGGACACGGAGTGCGGGGACACCGATAGCGGGGACACTGAGTGCGGGGACACTGTGTGCAGGGACACTGTGTGCGGGGACACGGAGTGCGGGGACACTGTGTGCGGGTACACTGTGTGCAGGGACACTGTGTGCGGGGACACTGTGTGCGGGGACACTGTGTGCGGGGACACTGTGTGCAGGGACACTGTGTGCCGGGACACTGTGTGCGGGGACACTGTGTGCGGGGACACTGTGTGCAGGGACACGGAGTGCGGGGACACGGAGTGCGGGGACACTGTGTGCGATGACACTGTGTGCGGGGACACTGTGTGCGGGGACACTGTGTGCGGGGACACTGTGTGCGGGGACACTGTGTGCAGGGACACTGTGTGCAGGGACACTGTGTGCGGGGACACTGTGTGCGGGGACACTGTGTGCGGGGACACTGTGTGCAGGGACACGGAGTGCGGGGACACTGTGTGCGGGGACACTGTGTGCGGGGACGCTGTGTGCGGAGACACGGAGTGCGGGGACACGGAGAGCGGGGACACTGTGTGCGGGGACACTGTGTGCCGGGACACTGTGTGCGGAGACACTGTGTGCGGGGACACTGTGTGCGGGGACACTGTGTGCAGGGACACTGTGTGCGGGGACACGGAGTGCGGGGACACGGAATGCGGGGACACTGTGTGCGGGGACACTGTGTGCGGAGACACGGAGTGCGGGGTTACGGAGAGCGGGGACACTGTGTGCGGGGTCACTGTGTGCGGGGACACTGTGTGCGGGGACACTGTGTGCGGGGACACTGTGTGCGGGGAAACTGTGTGCGGGGACACTGTGTGCGGGGACACTGTGTGCAGAGACACGGAGTGCGGGGACACTGTGTGCGGGGACACTGTGTGCGGTGACATGGAGTGCGGGGACATTGTGTGCGGGGACAATGTGTGCGGGGACACTGTGTGCGGGGACACTGTGTGCAGGTACACTGTGTGCAGGGACACTGTGTGCGGGGACACTGTGTGCGGGGACACGGAGTGCGGGTACACGGAATGCGGGGACACTGTGTGCGGGGACACTGTGTGCGGGGACACTGTGTGCGGGGACACTGTGTGCGGGGACACTGTGTGCGGGGACACTGTGTGCAGGGACACTGTGTGCGGGGACACTGTGTGCGGGGACACTGTGTGCAGGGACACTGTGTGCGGGGACACTGTGTGCGGGGACACTGTGTGCGGGGACACTGTGTGCGGGGACACTGTGTGCGGGGACACTGTGTGCAGGGACACTGTGTGCGGGGACACTGTGTGCGGGGACACTGTGTGCGGGGACACTGTGTGCAGGGACACGGAGTGCGGGGACACTGTGTGCGGTGACACTGTGTGCGGGGACACTGTGTGCGGAGACACGGAGTGCGGGGACACGGAGAGCGGGGACACTGTGTGCGGGGACACTGTGTGCCGGGACACTGTGTGCGGAGACACTGTGTGCGGGGACACTGTGTGCGGGGACACTGTGTGCAGGGACACTGTGTGCGGGGACACGGAGTGCGGGGACACGGAATGCGTGGACACTGTGTGCGGGGACACTGTGTGCGGGGACACTGTGTGCGGAGACACGGAGTGCGGGGACACGGAGAGCGGGGACACTGTGTGCGGGGACACTGTGTGCGGGGACACTGTGTGCGGGGACACTGTGTGCGGGGACACTGTGTGCAGGGACACTGTGTGCAGGGACACTGTGAGCGGGGACACTGTGTGCGGGGACACCTTTGTGCGGGGACACGGAGTGCGGGGACACGGAGTGCGGACACTGTGTGCGGGGACACGGAATGCGGGGACACTGTGTGCAGGGACACTGTTTGCGGGGACACTGTGTGCGGGGACACTGTGTGCTGGGACACTGTGTGCGGGGAAACTGTGTGCGGGGACACTGTGTGCAGGGACACTGTGTGCAGGGACACGGAGTGCGGAGACACTGTGTGCAGGGACACTGTGTGCAGGGACACTGTGTGCAGGGACACTGTAAGCGGGGACACTGTGTGCGGGGACACTGTGTGCGGGGACACTGTGTGCAGGGACACGGAGTGCGGGGACACTGTGTGCGGGGAGACTGTGTGCGGGGACGCTGTGTGCGGAGACACGGAGTGCGGGGACACTGTGTGCGGGTACACTGTGTGCAGGGACACTGTGTGCGGGGACACTGTGTGCGGGGACACTGTGTGCGGGGACACTGTGTGCAGGGACACTGTGTGCCGGGACACTGTGTGCGGGGACACTGTGTGCGGGGACACTGTGTGCAGGGACACGGAGTGCGGGGACACGGAGTGCGGGGACACTGTGTGCGATGACACTGTGTGCGGGGACACTGTGTGCGGGGACACTGTGTGCGGGGACACTGTGTGCGGGGACACTGTGTGCAGGGACACTGTGTGCAGGGACACTGTGTGCGGGGACACTGTGTGCGGGGACACTGTGTGCGGGGACACTGTGTGCAGGGACACGGAGTGCGGGGACACTGTGTGCGGGGACACTGTGTGCGGGGACGCTGTGTGCGGAGACACGGAGTGCGGGGACACGGAGAGCGGGGACACTGTGTGCGGGGACACTGTGTGCCGGGACACTGTGTGCGGAGACACTGTGTGCGGGGACACTGTGTGCGGGGACAATGTGTGCAGGGACACTGTGTGCGGGGACACGGAGTGCGGGGACACGGAATGCGGGGACACTGTGTGCGGGGACACTGTGTGCGGAGACACGGAGTGCGGGGTTACGGAGAGCGGGGACACTGTGTGCGGGGTCACTGTGTGCGGGGACACTGTGTGCGGGGACACTGTGTGCGGGGACACTGTGTGCGGGGAAACTGTGTGCGGGGACACTGTGTGCGGGGACACTGTGTGCAGAGACACGGAGTGCGGGGACACTGTGTGCGGGGACACTGTGTGCGGTGACACGGAGTGCGGGGACATTGTGTGCGGGGACAATGTGTGCGGGGACACTGTGTGCGGGGACACTGTGTGCAGGTACACTGTGTGCAGGGACACTGTGTGCGGGGACACTGTGTGCGGGGACACGGAGTGCGGGTACACGGAATGCGGGGACACTGTGTGCGGGGACACTGTGTGCGGGGACACTGTGTGCGGGGACACTGTGTGCGGGGACACTGTGTGCGGGGACACTGTGTGCAGGGACACTGTGTGCGGGGACACTGTGTGCGGGGACACTGTGTGCGGGGACACTGTGTGCAGGGACACTGTGTGCGGGGACACTGTGTGCGGGGACACTGTGTGCGGGGACACTGTGTGCGGGGACACTGTGTGCGGGGACACTGTGTGTAGGGACACTGTGTGCAGGGACACTGTGTGCGGGGACACTGTGTGCGGGGACACTGTGTGCGGGGACACTGTGTGCAGGGACACGGAGTGCGGGGACACTGTGTGCGGTGACACTGTGTGCGGGGACACTGTGTGCGGGGACACTGTGTGCGGAGACACGGAGTGCGGGGACACGGAGAGCGGGGACACTGTGTGCGGGGACACTGTGTGCGGGGACACTGTGTGCGGGGACACTGTGTGCGGGGACACTGTGTGCAGGGACACAGTGTGCAGGGACACTGTGTGCGGGGACACTGTGTGCGGGGACACCTTTGTGCGGGGACACGGAGTGCGGGGACACGGAGTGCGGACACTGTGTGCGGAGACACGGAATGCGGGGACACTGTGTGCGGGGACACTGTTTGCGGGGACACTGTGTGCGGGGACACTGTGTGCTGGGACACTGTGTGCGGGGACACTGTGTGCGGGGACACTGTGTGCAGGGACACTGTGTGCAGGGACACGGAGTGCGGGGACACTGTGTGCAGGGACACTGTGTGCTTGGACACTGTGTGCAGGGACACTGTAAGCGGGGACACTGTGTGCGGGGACACTGTGTGCGGGGACACTGTGTGCAGGGACACGGAGTGCGGGGACACTGTGTGCGGGGACACTGTGTGCGGGGACGCTGTGTGCGGAGACACGGAGTGCGGGGACACGGAGAGCGGGGACACTGTGTGCGGGGACACTGTGTGCCGGGACACTGTGTCCGGATACACTGTGTGCGGGGACACTGTGTGCGGGGACACTGTGTGCAGGGACACTGTGTGCGGGGACACGGAGTGCGGGGACACGGAATGCGGGGACACTGTGTGCGGGGACACTGTGTGCGGGGACACTGTGTGCGGAGACACGGAGTGCGGGGTTACGGAGAGCGGGGACACTGTGTGCGGGGACACTGTGTGCGGGGACACTGTGTGCGGGGACACTGTGTGCGGGGACACTGTGTGCGGGGAAACTGTGTGCGGGGACACTGTGTGCGGGGACACTGTGTGCAGAGACACGGAATGCGGGGACACTGTGTGCGGGGACACTGTGTGCGGTGACACGGAGTGCGGGGACATTGTGTGCGGGGACAATGTGTGCGGGGACACTGTGTGCGGGGACACTGTGTGCAGGTACACTGTGTGCAGGGACACTGTGTGCGGGGACACTGTGTGCGGGGACACGGAGTGCGGGTACACGGAATGCGGGGACACTGTGTGCGGGGACACTGTGTGCGGGGACACTGTGTGCGGGGACACTGTGTGCGGGGACACTGTGTGCAGGGACACTGTGTGCGGGGACACTGTGTGCGGGGACACTGTGTGCAGGGACACTGTGTGCGGGGACACTGTAGGGCGGGGACACTGTGTGCGGGGACACTGTGTGCGGGGACACTGTGTGCGGGGACACTGTGTGCAGGGACACTGTGTGCAGGGACACTGTGTGCGGGGACACTGTGTGCGGGGACACTGTGTGCGGGGACACTGTGTGCAGGGACACGGAGTGCGGGGACACTGTGTGCGGTGACACTGTGTGCGGGGACACTGTGTGCGGAGACACGGAGTGCGGGGACACGGAAAGCGGGGACACTGTGTGCGGGGACACTGTGTGCCGGGACACTGTGTGCGGAGACACTGTGTGCGGGGACACTGTGTGCGGGGACACTGTGTGCAGGGACACTGTGTGCGGGGACACGGAGTGCGGGGACACGGAATGCGGGGACACTGTGTGCGGGGACACTGTGTGCGGGGACACTGTGTGCGGAGACACGGAGTGCGGGGACACGGAGAGCGGGGACACTGTGTGCGGGGACACTGTGTGCGGGGACACTGTGTGCGGGGACACTGTGTGCGGGGACACTGTGTGCAGGGACACTGTGTGCAGGGACACTGTGTGCGGGGACACTGTGTGCAGGGACACTGTGTGCGGGGACACTGTGTGCAGGGACACGGAGTGCGGGGACACTGTGTGCGGTGACACTGTGTGCGGGGACACTGTGTGCGGGGACACTGTGTGCGGAGACACGGAGTGCGGGGACACGGAGAGCGGGGACACTGTGTGCGGGGACACTGTGTGCGGGGACACTGTGTGCGGGGACACTGTGTGCGGGGACACTGTGTGCAGGGACACAGTGTGCAGGGACACTGTGTGCGGGGACACTGTGTGCGGGGACACCTTTGTGCGGGGACACGGAGTGCGGGGACACGGAGTGCGGACACTGTGTGCGGAGACACGGAATGCGGGGACACTGTGTGCGGGGACACTGTTTGCGGGGACACTGTGTGCGGGGACACTGTGTGCTGGGACACTGTGTGCGGGGACACTGTGTGCGGGGACACTGTGTGCAGGGACACTGTGTGCAGGGACACGGAGTGCGGGGACACTGTGTGCAGGGACACTGTGTGCTTGGACACTGTGTGCAGGGACACTGTAAGCGGGGACACTGTGTGCGGGGACACTGTGTGCGGGGACACTGTGTGCAGGGACACGGAGTGCGGGGACACTGTGTGCGGGGACACTGTGTGCGGGGACGCTGTGTGCGGAGACACGGAGTGCGGGGACACGGAGAGCGGGGACACTGTGTGCGGGGACACTGTGTGCCGGGACACTGTGTCCGGATACACTGTGTGCGGGGACACTGTGTGCGGGGACACTGTGTGCAGGGACACTGTGTGCGGGGACACGGAGTGCGGGGACACGGAATGCGGGGACACTGTGTGCGGGGACACTGTGTGCGGGGTACACTGTGTGCGGAGACACGGAGTGCGGGGTTACGGAGAGCGGGGACACTGTGTGCGGGGACACTGTGTGCGGGGACACTGTGTGCGGGGACACTGTGTGCGGGGACACTGTGTGCGGGGAAACTGTGTGCGGGGACACTGTGTGCGGGGACACTGTGTGCAGAGACACGGAATGCGGGGACACTGTGTGCGGGGACACTGTGTGCGGTGACACGGAGTGCGGGGACATTGTGTGCGGGGACAATGTGTGCGGGGACACTGTGTGCGGGGACACTGTGTGCAGGTACACTGTGTGCAGGGACACTGTGTGCGGGGACACTGTGTGCGGGGACACGGAGTGCGGGTACACGGAATGCGGGGACACTGTGTGCGGGGACACTGTGTGCGGGGACACTGTGTGCGGGGACACTGTGTGCGGGGACACTGTGTGCAGGGACACTGTGTGCGGGGACACTGTGTGCGGGGACACTGTGTGCGGGGACACTGTGTGCAGGGACACTGTGTGCGGGGACACTGTAGGGCGGGGACACTGTGTGCGGGGACACTGTGTGCGGGGACACTGTGTGCGGGGACACTGTGTGCAGGGACACTGTGTGCAGGGACACTGTGTGCGGGGACACTGTGTGCGGGGACACTGTGTGCGGGGACACTGTGTGCAGGGACACGGAGTGCGGGGACACTGTGTGCGGTGACACTGTGTGCGGGGACACTGTGTGCGGAGACACGGAGTGCGGGGACACGGAAAGCGGGGACACTGTGTGCGGGGACACTGTGTGCCGGGACACTGTGTGCGGAGACACTGTGTGCGGGGACACTGTGTGCGGGGACACTGTGTGCAGGGACACTGTGTGCGGGGACACGGAGTGCGGGGACACGGAATGCGGGGACACTGTGTGCGGGGACACTGTGTGCGGGGACACTGTGTGCGGAGACACGGAGTGCGGGGACACGGAGAGCGGGGACACTGTGTGCGGGGACACTGTGTGCGGGGACACTGTGTGCGGGGACACTGTGTGCGGGGACACTGTGTGCAGGGACACTGTGTGCAGGGACACTGTGTGCGGGGACACTGTGTGCGGGGACACCTTTGTGCGGGGACACGGAGTGCGGGGACACGGAGTGCGGACACTGTGTGCGGGGACACGGAATGCGGGGACACTGTGTGCGGGGACACTGTGTGCGGGGACACTGTGTGCGGGGACACTGTGTGCTGGGACACTGTGTGCGGGGACACTGTGTGCGGGGACACTGTGTGCAGGGACACTGTGTGCAGGGACACGGAGTGCGGGGACACTGTGTGCAGGGACACTGTGTGCAGGGACACTGTGCGCAGGGACACTGTAAGCGGGGACACTGTGTGCGGGGACACTGTTTGCGGGGACACTGTGAGCGGGGACACTGTGTGCAGGGACACTGTGTGCAGGGACACTGTGTGCAGGGACACTGTGTGCGGGGACACTGTGTGCGGAGACACGGAGTGCGGGGACACGGAGAGCGGGTACACTGTGTTCGGGGACACTGTGTGCCGGGACACTGTGTGCGGAGACACTGTGTGCGGGGACACTGTGTGCGGGGACACTGTGTGCGGAGACACGGAGTGCGGGGACACGGAGAGCGGGGACACTGTGTGCGGGGACACTGTGTGCGGGGACACTAAGTGCGGGGACACTGTGTGCGGGGACACTGTGTGCGGGGACACTGTGTGCGGGGACACTGTGTGCAGAGACACTGTGTGCGGGGACACTGTGTGCGGGGACACTGTGTGCGGGAACACTGTGTGCAGGGACACGGAGTGCGGGGACACGGAGTGCGAGGAACCTGTGTGCGGGGACACTGTGTGCGGGGACACTGTGTGCGGGGACACTGTGTGCGGGGACACTGTGTGCGGGGACACTGTGTGCGGGGACACTGTGTGCAGGGACACGGAGTGCGGGGCACTGTGTGCGGGGACACTGTGTGCAAGGACACTGTGTGCGGGGACACAGAGTGCGGGGACACGGAGTGCGGGGACACGGAGTGCGGGGACACTGTGTGCGGGGACACTGTGTGCGGGGACACTGTGTGCGGGGACACTGTGTGCGGGGACACTGTGTGCGGGGACACTGTGTGCGGGGACACTGTGTGCAGAGACACGGAGTGCGGGGACAGTGTGTGCGGGGACACTGTGTGCGGGGACACGGAGTGCGGGGACATTGTGTGGGGACACTGTGTGCGGGGACACTGTGTGCGGGGAGACTGTGTGCGGGGACACTGTGTGGAGGGACACTGTGTGCGGGGACACTGTGTGCAGGGACACTGTGTGCGGGGACACGGAGTGCGGGGACACGGAGTGCGGGGACACGGAGTGCGGGGACACTGTGTGCGGGTACACTGTGTGCGGGGACACAGCGGGAACGCTTCCATAGGATGAGACCCATTACAAACGCGAAAGGACGCACATTCTGGAGAAAACAAGCAAAAAGTGAAAAAAACAGAAAAAAGCCTTTAGAACCTGAACAACTGCAGCTTGCGACCTGCGGGTGACATCATCGTCTTCAGCGGGCACGCTTTTATAGGATGAGACCCATAACTGACGCGAAAAGACGCACATTTGGGAGGTAACAAGCAAAAAGTGAAAAAAACAGAAAAACGCCTTAAGCTCCTAAACAACTGCAGATAGTGTCCTGCGGGTGACGTCATCGTCTTCAGCGGGAACGCTACCATAGGAAGAGACCCATATCGGACGCGAAAGGACGCACATTTTGGAGAAAACAAGCAAAAAGTGAAAAATACAAAAAAAAAACCAGAAAAACGCCTTTAGCTCCTAAACGGCTGCAGCTAGCGACCTTCGGGTGACGTCATCGTCTTCGGCTGGAACGCATCTATAGGATGAGAAAGATAACTCACGCAAAAAGACGCACATTTGGGAGAAAACAAGTAAAAGTAAAAAAAACAGAAAAACGCCTTTAGCTCCTAAACGGCTCCAGGTAGCGATTTGCGGGTGACGTCATCGTCTTCAGCGGGAACGCTTCCATAGGATGAAACCCATAACTCACACGAAAAGACGTACATTTTTGAGAAAACAAGCAAAAGTGAAAAAAACAGAAAAACTCCTTTAGCTCCTAAACGGCTGCAGCTAGCGACCTGCGGGTGTCGTCATAATCTTCAGCGGGAACGCCTAAATAGGATGAGACCTATAACTGACGCGAAAAGACTCACATTTT
Organism: Zhengitettix transpicula; assembly: GCA_037074705.1. Taxonomy (NCBI): domain Eukaryota; kingdom Metazoa; phylum Arthropoda; class Insecta; order Orthoptera; family Tetrigidae; genus Zhengitettix; species Zhengitettix transpicula. Next base: position 62,223 of record JAYJMR010000192.1, read on the forward strand.
GGAGAAAACAAGCAAAAAGTGAAAAAAACAGAAAAAAACAGAAAAACGCCTTTAGCTCCTAAACGGCTGCAGCTAGCGACATTCAGGTGACGGCTTCGTCTTCAGCTGGAATGCTTCCATAATATGAGAGATATAACTCACGCAAAAAGACGCACATTTGGGAGAAAACAAGCAAAAGTAAAAAAAAAACAGAAAAACGCCTGTAGCTTCTAAACGGCTGCAGCTAGCGATCTGTGGGTGAATCATCGTCTTCAGCGGGAACGCTTTTATTTGATGAGACCCATAACTCACGCAAACGACGCACATTTAGGAAAAAAAAAGAAAAAAGTTAAAAAAACAGAAAAAAGCCTTTAGCACTTTAACAACTGCAGCTTGCGACCTGCGGGTGACGTCATCGTCTTCAGCGTGAACGCTTTCATAGGATGAGAGCCATAACTCACGCGAAAAGAACCCCATTTGGGAGGAAACAAGCAAAAAGTGAAAAAAACAGAAAAACGCCTTAAGCTCCTAAACAACTGCAGATAGTGACCTGCGGGTGAAGTCATCGTCTTCAGCGGGAACGCTACCATAGGATGAGACCCATATCGGTCGCGAAAGGACGCACATTTTGGAGAAAACAAGCATAAAGTGAAAAAAACAGAAAAACGCCTATAGCTCCTAAACGGCTGCAGCTAGCGACCTGCAGGTGACGTCATCATCTTCAGCGGGAACGCTTAAATAGGATGAGACCCATAACTCACGCGAAAAGACGTACATTTTTGAGAAAACAAGCAAAAAGTAAAAAAAACAGAAAAACGCCTTTAGCTCCTAAACGGTTGCAGCTAGCGACCTGCGGGTGACGTCATCGTCTGCAGCGGGAACTTTTTCATAGGATTAGACCCATAACTCACGCGAAAAGACGCACATTTGAGCGAAAAGAATCATAAAGTGAAAAAAACAGAAAAACGCCTGTAGCTCCTAAACAGCTGCAGTTAGCGACCTGCGGGTGACTTCATCGTCTTCAGCGGGAACGCTACCTTAGGATGAGACCCATAATTGACGCGAGAGGACGCACATTGTGGAGAAATCAAGCAAAAAGTGAAAAAAACAGAAAAACGCCTTTAGCACCTAAACGGCTGCAGCTAGCGACATGCAGGTGACGTCATCGTCTTCGGCTGGAACGCATCTATAGGATGAAAAATATAACTCACGCAAAAAGACGCACATTTGGGAGAAAACATGCAAAAAGTGAAAAAAACAGAAAAACGCCTTTAGCTCCTAAACGGCTCCAGCTAGCGATTTGCGGGTGACGTCATCGTCTTCAGCGGGAACGCTTCCATAGGATGAGACCCATAACTCACGCGAAAAGACGTACATTTTTGAGAAAACAAGCAAAAAGTGAAAAAAACAGAAAAAAAAAACAGAAAAACGCCTTTAGCTCCTAAACGGCTGCATCTAGCGACATGCAGGTGACGGCATCGTTATCAGCTGGAACGCTTCCATAGGATGAGACCCATAACTCACGCAAAAAGACGCACATTATGGAGAAAACAAGCAAAAAACGAAAAATACAGAAAAACGCCTTTAGCTCCTAAACAACTGCAGATAGTGACCTGCGGATGACATCATCGTCTTCAGCGGGAACGATTCCATAGGATGAGACCCATAACTCACGCGAATAGACGTACATTTTTGAGAAAACAAGCAAAAATTGAAAAAACAGAAAAACGCTTGTAGCTCCTAAACGGCTGCTACTAGCGACCTGCGGGTGACGTCATCGTATTCAGCGGGGACGCTTCTATTGGATGAGACCCATAACTCACGCGAAAAGACGCACATTTTGGAGAAAACAAGCAAAAAGTGAAAAAAAAAAAAAAAACAGAAAAACGCCTTTAGCTCCTAAACGGCTGCAGCTAGCGACATGCAGGTGACGGCATTGTCTTCAGCGAAAACGCTTTTATTTGATGAGACCCATAACTCACGCAAAAGACGCACATTTGGGAGAAAAAAAGCAAAAAGTGAAAAAAACAGAAAAACGCCTTAAACTCCTAAACAACTGCAGATAGTGTCCTGCGGGTGACGTCATCGTCTTCAGCGTGAACGCTACCATAGGATGAGACCCATATTGGACGCGAAAGGACGCACATTTTGGAGAAAACAAGCAAAAAGTGAAAAATACTGAAAAGAAACAGAAAAACGCCTTTAGCTCCTGAACGGCTGCAGCTAGCGACCTTCAGGTGACGTTATCGTCTTCGGCTGGAACGCATCTATAGGATGAGAAAGATAACTCACGCAAAAAGACGCACATTTGGGAGAAAACAAGCAAAAGTAAAAAAAACAGAAAAACGCCTTCAGCTCCTAAACGGCTCCAGCTAGCGATTTTCGGGTGACGTCATCGTCTTCAGCGGGAACGCTTCCATAGGATGAAACCCATAACTCACGCGAAAAGACGTACATTTTTGAGAAAACAAGCAAAAGTGAAAAAAACAGAAAAACGCCTTTAGCTCCTAAACGGCTGCAGCTAGCGACCTGCGGGTGTCGTCATAATCTTCAGCGGGAACGCCTAAATAGGATGAGACCTATAACTGACGCGAAAGGACTCACATTTTGGAGAAAACAAGCAAAAAGTGAAAAAAACAGAAAAAAAACAGAATAACGCCTTTAGCTCCTAAACGGCTGCAGCTAGCGACATTCAGGTGACGGCTTCGTCTTCAGCTGGAACGCTTCCATAGAATGAGAGATATAACTCACGCAAAAAGACGCACATTTGGGAGAAAACAAGCAAAAGTAAAAAAAAAACAGAAAAACGCCTGTAGCTTCTAAACGGCTGCAGCTAGCGATCTGTAGGTGAATCATCGTCTTCAGCGGGAACGCTTTTATTTGATAAGATCCATAACTCACGCAAAAGACGCACATTTGGGAAAAAAAAAGAAAAATGTGAAAAAACAGAAAAAAGCCTTTAGCACCTTAACAACTGCAGCTTGCGACCTGCGGGTGACGTCATCGTCTTCAGCGGGAACGCTTTCATAGGATGAGACCCATAACTCACGCGAAAAGAACCCCATTTGGGAGGAAACAAGCAAAAAGTGAAAAAAACAGAAAAACGCCTTAAGCTTCTAAACAACTGCAGATAGTGACCTGCGGGTGAAGTCATCGTCTTCAGCGGGAACGCTACCATAGGATGAGACCCATATCGGTCGCGAAAGGACGCACATTTTGGAGAAAACAAGCTTAAAGTGAAAAAAACAGAAAAAAACAGAAAAACGCCTATAGCTCCTAAACGGCTGCAGCTATCGACCTGCAGGTGACGTCATCATCTTCAGCGGGAACGCTTAAATAGGATGAGACCCATAACTCACGCGAAAAGACGTACATTTTTGAGAAAACAAGCAAAACGTAAAAAAAACAGAAAAACGCCTTTAGCTCCTAAACGGCTGCAGCTAGCGACCTGCGGGTGACGTCATCGTCTGCAGCGGGAACGCTTACATAGGATTAGACCCATAACTCACGCGAAAAGACGCACATTTGAGCGAAAAGAATCATAAAGTGAAAAAAACAGAAAAACGCCTGTAGCTCCTAAACAGCTGCAGTTAGCGACCTGCGGGTGACGTCATCGTCTTTAGCGGGAACGATACCTTAGGATGAGACCCATAATTGACGCGAGAGGACGCACATTTTGGAGAAAACAATCAAAAAGTGAAAAAAACAGAAAAACGCCTTAAGATCCTAAACAACTGCAGCTAGCGACCTGCGGGTGACGTCATCGTCTTCAGCGGAGACGCTTCTATAAGATGAGACCCATAACTCACGCTAAAAGACGCACATTTAAGAAAAAACAAGCAAAAAGTAAAAAAACAGAAAAACGCCTTCAGCTCCTAAACGGCTGCAGCTAGCGACCTGCAGGTGACGTCATCGTCTTCAGCGGGAACGCTTCCATAGGATGAGACCCATAACGGACGCGAAAGGACGCACATTCTGGAGAAAACAAGCAAAAAGTGTAAAAAACAGAAAAACGCCTGTAGCTCCTAAACGACTGCTGCTAGCGACCTGCGGTTGACTTCATCG
>JAYJMR010000193.1:0-12500 GCA_037074705.1 Zhengitettix transpicula
AATTTGTAAGTTTTTACTAATGTTCGCTTGCAACAGCTATGCTGCGTGCGTGCGGCGGCGAGGAAGACGTTCGTAGATTACAACGGGCAGTCGTGTTTTTTTTTTTTTTTTTTTTTTTTTTTTTTTTTTTTTTTTTTAACTCACAGAAGAGTGTATATATATATACATGTAAAGAAACTTTAGTAGAGAACAAATTAAAATTATAAAATAATTCGATCCGCGGAATATTAATTTGTAAGTTTTTACTAATGTTCGCTTGCAACAGCTATGCTGCGTGCGTGCGGCGGCGAGGAAGACGTTCGTAGATTACAACGGGCAGTCGTGTTTTTTTTTTTTTTTTTTTTTTTTTTTTTTTTTTTTTTTTAACTCACAGAAGAGTGTATATATATATACATGTAAAGAAACTTTAGTAGAGAAGAAATTAAAATTATAAAATAATTCGATCCGCGGAATATTAATTTGTAAGTTTTTACTAATGTTCGCTTGCAACAGCTATGCTGCGTGCGTGCGGCGGCGAGGAAGACGTTCGTAGATTACAACGGGCAGTCGTGTTTTTTTTTTTTTTTTTTTTTTTTTTTTTTTTTTTTTTTTTTAACTCACAGAAGAGTGTATATATATATACATGTAAAGAAACTTTAGTAGAGAAGAAATTAAAATTATAAAATAATTCGATCCGCGGAATATTAATTTGTAAGTTTTTACTAATGTTCGCTTGCAACAGCTATGCTGCGTGCGTGCGGCGGCGAGGAAGAGTGCGTGCGGCGGCGAGGAAGACGTTCGTAGATTACAACGGGCAGTCGTGTTTTTTTTTTTTTTTTTTTTTTTTTTTTTTTTTTTTTTAACTCACAGAAGAGTGTATATATATATACATGTAAAGAAACTTTAGTAGAGAAGAAATTAAAATTATAAAATAATTCGATCCGCGGAATATTAATTTGTAAGTTTTTACTAATGTTCGCTTGCAACAGCTATGCTGCGTGCGTGCGGCGGCGAGGAAGACGTTCGTAGATTACAACGGGCAGTCGTGTTTTTTTTTTTTTTTTTTTTTTTTTTTTTTTTTTTTTTAACTCACAGAAGAGTGTATATATATATACATGTAAAGAAACTTTAGTAGAGAAGAAATTAAAATTATAAAATAATTCGATCCGCGGAATATTAATTTGTAAGTTTTTACTAATGTTCGCTTGCAACAGCTATGCTGCGTGCGTGCGGCGGCGAGGAAGACGTTCGTAGATTACAACGGGCAGTCGTGTTTTTTTTTTTTTTTTTTTTTTTTTTTTTTTTTTTTTTAACTCACAGAAGAGTGTATATATATATACATGTAAAGAAACTTTAGTAGAGAAGAAATTAAAATTATAAAATAATTCGATCCGCGGAATATTAATTTGTAAGTTTTTACTAATGTTCGCTTGCAACAGCTATGCTGCGTGCGTGCGGCGGCGAGGAAGACGTTCGTAGATTACAACGGGCAGTCGTGTTTTTTTTTTTTTTTTTTTTTTTTTTTTTTTTTTTTTTAACTCACAGAAGAGTGTATATATATATACATGTAAAGAAACTTTAGTAGAGAAGAAATTAAAATTATAAAATAATTCGATCCGCGGAATATTAATTTGTAAGTTTTTACTAATGTTCGCTTGCAACAGCTATGCTGCGTGCGGGCGGCGGCGAGGAAGACGTTCGTAGATTACAACGGGCAGTCGTGTTTTTTTTTTTTTTTTTTTTTTTTTTTTTTTTTTTTTTAACTCACAGAAGAGTGTATATATATATACATGTAAAGAAACTTTAGTAGAGAAGAAATTAAAATTATAAAATAATTCGATCCGCGGAATATTAATTTGTAAGTTTTTACTAATGTTCGCTTGCAACAGCTATGCTGCGTGCGTGCGGCGGCGAGGAAGACGTTCGTAGATTACAACGGGCAGTCGTGTTTTTTTTTTTTTTTTTTTTTTTTTTTTTTTTTTTTTTAACTCACAGAAGAGTGTATATATATATACATGTAAAGAAACTTTAGTAGAGAAGAAATTAAAATTATAAAATAATTCGATCCGCGGAATATTAATTTGTAAGTTTTTACTAATGTTCGCTTGCAACAGCTATGCTGCGTGCGTGCGGCGGCGAGGAAGACGTTCGTAGATTACAACGGGCAGTCGTGTTTTTTTTTTTTTTTTTTTTTTTTTTTTTTTTTTTTTTAACTCACAGAAGAGTGTATATATATATACATGTAAAGAAACTTTAGTAGAGAAGAAATTAAAATTATAAAATAATTCGATCCGCGGAATATTAATTTGTAAGTTTTTACTAATGTTCGCTTGCAACAGCTATGCTGCGTGCGTGCGGCGGCGAGGAAGACGTTCGTAGATTACAACGGGCAGTCGTGTTTTTTTTTTTTTTTTTTTTTTTTTTTTTTTTTTTTTTAACTCACAGAAGAGTGTATATATATATACATGTAAAGAAACTTTAGTAGAGAAGAAATTAAAATTATAAAATAATTCGATCCGCGGAATATTAATTTGTAAGTTTTTACTAATGTTCGCTTGCAACAGCTATGCTGCGTGCGTGCGGCGGCGAGGAAGACGTTCGTAGATTACAACGGGCAGTCGTGTTTTTTTTTTTTTTTTTTTTTTTTTTTTTTTTTTTTTTTAACTCACAGAAGAGTGTATATATATATACATGTAAAGAAACTTTAGTAGAGAAGAAATTAAAATTATAAAATAATTCGATCCGCGGAATATTAATTTGTAAGTTTTTACTAATGTTCGCTTGCAACAGCTATGCTGCGTGCGTGCGGCGGCGAGGAAGACGTTCGTAGATTACAACGGGCAGTCGTGTTTTTTTTTTTTTTTTTTTTTTTTTTTTTTTTTTTTTTTTAACTCACAGAAGAGTGTATATATATATACATGTAAAGAAACTTTAGTAGAGAAGAAATTAAAATTATAAAATAATTCGATCCGCGGAATATTAATTTGTAAGTTTTTACTAATGTTCGCTTGCAACAGCTATGCTGCGTGCGTGCGGCGGCGAGGAAGACGTTCGTAGATTACAACGGGCAGTCGTGTTTTTTTTTTTTTTTTTTTTTTTTTTTTTTTTTTTTTTTAACTCACAGAAGAGTGTATATATATATACATGTAAAGAAACTTTAGTAGAGAAGAAATTAAAATTATAAAATAATTCGATCCGCGGAATATTAATTTGTAAGTTTTTACTAATGTTCGCTTGCAACAGCTATGCTGCGTGCGTGCGGCGGCGAGGAAGACGTTCGTAGATTACAACGGGCAGTCGTGTTTTTTTTTTTTTTTTTTTTTTTTTTTTTTTTTTTTTTTTTAACTCACAGAAGAGTGTATATATATATACATGTAAAGAAACTTTAGTAGAGAAGAAATTAAAATTATAAAATAATTCGATCCGCGGAATATTAATTTGTAAGTTTTTACTAATGTTCGCTTGCAACAGCTATGCTGCGTGCGTGCGGCGGCGAGGAAGACGTTCGTAGATTACAACGGGCAGTCGTGTTTTTTTTTTTTTTTTTTTTTTTTTTTTTTTTTTTTTTTTTAACTCACAGAAGAGTGTATATATATATACATGTAAAGAAACTTTAGTAGAGAAGAAATTAAAATTATAAAATAATTCGATCCGCGGAATATTAATTTGTAAGTTTTTACTAATGTTCGCTTGCAACAGCTATGCTGCGTGCGTGCGGCGGCGAGGAAGACGTTCGTAGATTACAACGGGCAGTCGTGTTTTTTTTTTTTTTTTTTTTTTTTTTTTTTTTTTTTTTTTTAACTCACAGAAGAGTGTATATATATATACATGTAAAGAAACTTTAGTAGAGAAGAAATTAAAATTATAAAATATCCGCGGAATATTAATTTGTAAGTTTTTACTAATGTTCGCTTGCAACAGCTATGCTGCGTGCGTGCGGCGGCGAGGAAGACGTTCGTAGATTACAACGGGCAGTCGTGTTTTTTTTTTTTTTTTTTTTTTTTTTTTTTTTTTTTTTTTTTAACTCACAGAAGAGTGTATATATATATACATGTAAAGAAACTTTAGTAGAGAAGAAATTAAAATTATAAAATAATTCGATCCGCGGAATATTAATTTGTAAGTTTTTACTAATGTTCGCTTGCAACAGCTATGCTGCGTGCGTGCGGCGGCGAGGAAGACGTTCGTAGATTACAACGGGCAGTCGTGTTTTTTTTTTTTTTTTTTTTTTTTTTTTTTTTTTTTTTTAACTCACAGAAGAGTGTATATATATATACATGTAAAGAAACTTTAGTAGAGAAGAAATTAAAATTATAAAATAATTCGATCCGCGGAATATTAATTTGTAAGTTTTTACTATAATGTTCGCTTGCAACAGCTATGCTGCGTGCGTGCGGCGGCGAGGAAGACGTTCGTAGATTACAACGGGCAGTCGTGTTTTTTTTTTTTTTTTTTTTTTTTTTTTTTTTTTTTTTTTTTAACTCACAGAAGAGTGTATATATATATACATGTAAAGAAACTTTAGTAGAGAAGAAATTAAAATTATAAAATAATTCGATCCGCGGAATATTAATTTGTAAGTTTTTACTAATGTTCGCTTGCAACAGCTATGCTGCGTGCGTGCGGCGGCGAGGAAGACGTTCGTAGATTACAACGGGCAGTCGTGTTTTTTTTTTTTTTTTTTTTTTTTTTTTTTTTTTTTTTTTAACTCACAGAAGAGTGTATATATATATACATGTAAAGAAACTTTAGTAGAGAAGAAATTAAAATTATAAAATAATTCGATCCGCGGAATATTAATTTGTAAGTTTTTACTAATGTTCGCTTGCAACAGCTATGCTGCGTGCGTGCGGCGGCGAGGAAGACGTTCGTAGATTACAACGGGCAGTCGTGTTTTTTTTTTTTTTTTTTTTTTTTTTTTTTTTTTTTTTTTTTTTAACTCACAGAAGAGTGTATATATATATACATGTAAAGAAACTTTAGTAGAGAAGAAATTAAAATTATAAAATAATTCGATCCGCGGAATATTAATTTGTAAGTTTTTACTAATGTTCGCTTGCAACAGCTATGCTGCGTGCGTGCGGCGGCGAGGAAGACGTTCGTAGATTACAACGGGCAGTCGTGTTTTTTTTTTTTTTTTTTTTTTTTTTTTTTTTTTTTTTTTAACTCACAGAAGAGTGTATATATATATACATGTAAAGAAACTTTAGTAGAGAAGAAATTAAAATTATAAAATAATTCGATCCGCGGAATATTAATTTGTAAGTTTTTACTAATGTTCGCTTGCAACAGCTATGCTGCGTGCGTGCGGCGGCGAGGAAGACGTTCGTAGATTACAACGGGCAGTCGTGTTTTTTTTTTTTTTTTTTTTTTTTTTTTTTTTTTTTTTTTTTTTAACTCACAGAAGAGTGTATATATATATACATGTAAAGAAACTTTAGTAGAGAAGAAATTAAAATTATAAAATAATTCGATCCGCGGAATATTAATTTGTAAGTTTTTACTAATGTTCGCTTGCAACAGCTATGCTGCGTGCGTGCGGCGGCGAGGAAGACGTTCGTAGATTACAACGGGCAGTCGTGTTTTTTTTTTTTTTTTTTTTTTTTTTTTTTTTTTTTTTTTTAACTCACAGAAGAGTGTATATATATATACATGTAAAGAAACTTTAGTAGAGAAGAAATTAAAATTATAAAATAATTCGATCCGCGGAATATTAATTTGTAAGTTTTTACTAATGTTCGCTTGCAACAGCTATGCTGCGTGCGTGCGGCGGCGAGGAAGACGTTCGTAGATTACAACGGGCAGTCGTGTTTTTTTTTTTTTTTTTTTTTTTTTTTTTTTTTTTTTTTTTTTAACTCACAGAAGAGTGTATATATATATACATGTAAAGAAACTTTAGTAGAGAAGAAATTAAAATTATAAAATAATTCGATCCGCGGAATATTAATTTGTAAGTTTTTACTAATGTTCGCTTGCAACAGCTATGCTGCGTGCGTGCGGCGGCGAGGAAGACGTTCGTAGATTACAACGGGCAGTCGTGTTTTTTTTTTTTTTTTTTTTTTTTTTTTTTTTTTTTTTTTTTAACTCACAGAAGAGTGTATATATATATACATGTAAAGAAACTTTAGTAGAGAAGAAATTAAAATTATAAAATAATTCGATCCGCGGAATATTAATTTGTAAGTTTTTACTAATGTTCGCTTGCAACAGCTATGCTGCGTGCGTGCGGCGGCGAGGAAGACGTTCGTAGATTACAACGGGCAGTCGTGTTTTTTTTTTTTTTTTTTTTTTTTTTTTTTTTTTTTTTTTTAACTCACAGAAGAGTGTATATATATATACATGTAAAGAAACTTTAGTAGAGAAGAAATTAAAATTATAAAATAATTCGATCCGCGGAATATTAATTTGTAAGTTTTTACTAATGTTCGCTTGCAACAGCTATGCTGCGTGCGTGCGGCGGCGAGGAAGACGTTCGTAGATTACAACGGGCAGTCGTGTTTTTTTTTTTTTTTTTTTTTTTTTTTTTTTTTTTTTTTAACTCACAGAAGAGTGTATATATATATACATGTAAAGAAACTTTAGTAGAGAAGAAATTAAAATTATAAAATAATTCGATCCGCGGAATATTAATTTGTAAGTTTTTACTAATGTTCGCTTGCAACAGCTATGCTGCGTGCGTGCGGCGGCGAGGAAGACGTTCGTAGATTACAACGGGCAGTCGTGTTTTTTTTTTTTTTTTTTTTTTTTTTTTTTTTTTTTTTTTTAACTCACAGAAGAGTGTATATATATATACATGTAAAGAAACTTTAGTAGAGAAGAAATTAAAATTATAAAATAATTCGATCCGCGGAATATTAATTTGTAAGTTTTTACTAATGTTCGCTTGCAACAGCTATGCTGCGTGCGTGCGGCGGCGAGGAAGACGTTCGTAGATTACAACGGGCAGTCGTGTTTTGCGATGGCCGCCCAAGAGGCGCTCTGCTAGGTGGAATAAACGTATATTGCATACATTGTTTATAAATGTATATCGAAATCCAGACGTCGGTATTTTACGTCTAAATTATAATAAAACCGAGATAGATTTATGGGAAAGTGACAGAATTAAAAGAGGCTTTAACGGCAACGAACCCCTGTTTTCAATATAGCTACGCAGTTTCCGTCAACAACGAATATTAATTACACTTCCTTTGAGCCGAAAGAAATGAGCGGAAAAAGTACGATGTTTTGAATACATATGTATCAGATACATATTCGTAAAAGGCGCGTTATCCTATCGTACTTGCGTGCGGCGGCGACGACGACGTTCGCGAAATACAAAAGATATATAGGGAGCGTGGTCCAGCTGGTGGCCACGGACAACGGCTTCTCCCGGAAAATTACTTGTACTCGCTGGTGCCCGGTCCTGCCTGCGAGAAGATGATTGCCGAGAGAGGTGAATCCTGTACTGGATGCGAAATCGCAGTTATTTCAAAATTTACCTGCCTTCCAACTCAATATTTGATACGTCAGAATGTTAAACTTCTTTCTTTGTTTGAATTTCAATAAGGTGGGCCGATCCCGGCGATACTGCAAAGCCGGGCCAACCCGTGACAGATGTGGAGCAAGCTCCTAACACTCCGTCATTTTCCAAAAATGAGTTTAATATTCTGGTGGTGCGATGCACCACGTATCAGATATTAAGCTGATAAGAACAGATTTAAGACGTTTATTTTCAAGAAATATTTACAAATATTAATATACAATTAGAATAGTTGTAGTCCGCTGATGGACTCAATTTAAGATTTACATGGGTTTAATAACTATATTTTTAGTCCCTTCAATGGGACTCAAGGAAATATTTATTTATTTCATTACAATAAAATTAGGTCATTTAATGACCTCTCAAGTCTTGTTTATATTTCTTGAAACAATCGTCTCTGCTGCTCCCAACGCCAGCGTAGCTCCCGCATCTCGAATAGGTGGTGACGCAACACGATGCCTGGCGATGTCGTGTTGCTGTTGATTCTCGAGGAGCATCCGCGCAGTACAGAATCCGGAACCCGTTGTCGCTAAGCGTCGCAGGATTTTGAAGTTCCAGGCGATCCCGGAATCAGGTATCTGCTGGTCGTCGCTGTCCGATAGTCCTGAGAAATAAAGGATAAAGCCAAAAGTAGATATTCAGGACTATTTCTTTTTTTTTTTTTTTTTTGGAAGCAACAGGACATTATTTAAATAAGGGTAGGGCGGGAGGGTGGTTTTTCTAGGCGGACGATACAGGAACCCGCTCTCCAGAATCCTTATACATACTGTCGGCGGCCCGTGATATGCTCCACATACATATCACGCGACCACCGCAGTGTCTCGGAGACGATGATGTTCTTCATAGTTTTCGCGTACCGCCTGGAGACCCCAAGGTCCCGGAGTACCGCGTCGTTGGCAGGGTCCCAGGAGCCGAGGCTGCCGACGACGAAGGCGTGGAACTTGACGTCGTCGTAGCGAAGCCGGAGCCTCTCCGCCAGGAGCTCGTATTTTGCGGATTTAAGCAGCCTGGCCCTCTGGAACGCTTCCTCGCGGTTCTCGAAGGTTACTGTGACATCGACCATGGTGACGGAGCTGGATGTTGTGTCCGTCACCACCAGATCGGGACGGAGGCCGCTGTCATCACCTGGAACGGACTTGTTTATAGTAATGCTCGGGGGGGTGCCGGTGGTGGGCTTACCTTGGACCGCCGCCGCAAGCCGATGCAGTATCCCGTCATGGCGAAGCTGCCACGCCCTCGAATGGTATTTACACGCATTGAGGACGTGTGGCAGCGTCTCCACGGGCTGACCGCACCGGCGGCAGCGTCGGTCGTTGGGCTCCCCAAAGCGCTTGCAGCCGTTGAGTGGAACGACCCCCAGGCGGGCCCGATGTACAAAGCGCCACTCAGCGAACCGCGTATACCGTCCATTACGCATCCAGTGGTTGGACGCAGGGTCTAACCTGAAACAGGAAAGTGTTTTACCCTGGTCCGGTTTTGCCAACAGTCTACGCCTGTAACCTCCGATGATACTCCTCTTGAGGAACGGCACTAGTTGTTTTATTGCCGATGGCGGGATCTTGGTCGGAGTCGCCGGGATGGTGTTAGGTTGCTGGGCGTCTTCTCTGGTGTCATCAGCCTCAGCAACGGCGACGTCTTCATCTTCTTCTGCCGGGATGTTGTGTGGCAGGCCATCTCCGTCCAAGATCTGCATCTCCTCCAGGACAGTACTCCATCTCCAATGGATTCCGCTGCGCGTCCTAAGCCTCCGCGACGCCTTCCTTACTTGCGTCCACATGGAGGCTATATCACCGCCGTCTCTACTAAATAGTTGGTTAATATCTCCACTGAGGTACGAGGCTACCTCTTCCTTCGTGGGGGCGCGCCTAATTTTCCGTTTGATTACCGAGTTTAGCGCCGCCCACGCTACTTCCCTAACGGCCTCGTCCCTGCAGTGGAGCATGCGAAACGCATGTGAGACGGACAGGATATCGACGCTGTCAGTCAAGGGCAGGATACCAGCACCGCCCTCCCAGGTCGGCAGGCGGATGAGCTCGACGGACGCCCGCTGGGGAAGCCAAAGCCACCTCTTCACAGCGTCCCGGACCACCTTGTCAACTTGTCGGACAGGCGCCTTGGGCACGTCCCCCGCGCGGAGGATGAAGTCCAACCGCGGCAGGAGAAATGTCCTCGTCGCGTCCAACTTCTGCCAAGGGGCCAGTAAGCTGGAGTCGATGAGCCCGACATCCGCCTCGAGGGCCCGCAACTCATCGTCGGGGGTCTGGCTAACCCGGAAGCCAGCGGGAACACCTAGGTATCTGTAGGAGTCACCGTCACCGAGCACCCTCGGCACACCCCCCTGAATATGGAAGGTGGTGTCACGCACCACCCGCCGCCCCCTACAGTCCACACAAAGCGTGGCGCACTTGGCTGGTTTGAAGCGGAGTCCAGCCCACTCAGCCGCCACACCAACTCGGTCGAGCAAAGTCTGCAGTTGCTGCGGGTCGCGGGCTAGCAGAACTATGTCGTCGGCATAGGCTAGCACAGACGTTGGGCGACCATACAGCCTATAACCGCTGACTCCCGCAGCCGCGGCCGCAGTCCTGATGACCGGCTCGATCGCGAGATTGAAAATGATCGGGCTGAGTGGACATCCCTGCTTCACTCCCGCATCAAGGCACACAGGCTCCGTGTAACCCTCGGGGGTGCGCACCCTCGTCGTGCACCCGGCGTACATCTCTTTGACGACGTTAACAACTCGGTCGGGCATCCCCATCGCCCGGAGGACCCCGAATACGTGGGTATGCGGGATCGATCCGAATGCGTTGGAGATGTCCAACCAAGCCAAACAGACTTGTCGCCCGTTTCGTCGAGCCAAATCGACAGCCGACTGCACAAGGAAGTTGTGCTCCATACATCCCTCAGCCTCCCGAAAGCCCTTCTGCTCGGGTGACAATTTACCGCACCTCACAGCCCAACTGGAGATACGGTCTGCCAATATTCCCGAATACAGCTTAGCAATCGTTGAGCTGAGGGATAGGGGGCGCCAGTTAGTGACCTCGTCACGGCTACCTCCTTTGTGTATGAGGATTGTGCGGGATTCCTTCCACGCCGACGGAATCCGGCACTCCGACCAACAGTGAACAAATATCTCGGTCAGCACATGGCCACCGGGATCCGCTCTCCGCCAGTCGGAGTACCGTACCCCGTCAGGGCCGGGCGCCGTATTCTTGCATCGAGCAAGCCAACGGCACACTTCGTGTCGGGAGGGGGGACGGATAACAGCTTCCGCCTCAGTGGCGGGTGAGTCGGAGTTAAGCTCCGGAACAATCCCAGGTCGGGTCCCATAGGTGTGGTTGCTACCACTAAAGACCCCGGCAAAATGACTTCGCAGAGATGGGCCGTCAATCGCACAGAACGGTGACGGCCCATCCAGGATTTGGCGCATTGCCTTGCGCCGGTCACGTCGGTACAGCTTCTGCAAAGCAGACGCCGCAGCCGAATCGTAGACGGGGCGCGCGGGTCCGCGCCGTCTCCGCTCATCAGGTGCCGGTGCCTGCCGCCCGAGGTTGTTTGTGTTTGGCGGGGCCTGCCTCCCGGTGTTATTGGGAGGGGCCTGGCTTCTCTGGCGCCCGGGCGCACCACCAGGGTTACCACCAGCGGCTTCCCCGGTAATGGTACCCACGACGCTTTCGAAGACATTCCACAGCGCGCCAGTCGCCGTACGCAACAGCTCTAGCCAGCGACGCTGGGCAGGTGTAAGGGCTTCCGGGTCCTGGGATTGTGCTTGGGTCGGGTTTTGTGTTGGGGGGATAGATTGAGGGTCCGGGATAGGGTGCGCCTCTGACCGCCGAACCTCACCAGCTTCCCCGACCAGAGGCGGCCCACCCCCAGCCTCCCCTTCCGCGGCGCCAGAACCCACCACGTCACCAACCAACACACCCGAGGCGTCACGGTTTCTCCTATCTTTCCTCCTCCGGCGAGTCGGTCGTGGGGACGGGGCTGATGACGTGTTTGGAGGGGAGCGATGTTGTATGGATACGGGGGACGGTAATGATTGGGTGTGTGTGGGTGGGGACGATAGCTGGGGTGGGGTACCAGGCTGAGGGCCCGCTGTGGAGGAATTGTTGTTATTGGGAGGGGAAAGTGAAGCCGGAGATGGGTTGTAGGGTGGGGGGACATGTTTTGGCCGTTGGGGCCTCCTGCGCGCCGGGTTTGGGGACGGGGGGGATAATGAGTTTTGGGAAGAGCGGCTTTGTATAATAACTATAGGTGAGATATGTGTGTTGGGAGGCGATTTCCTGTGAGTGGCATCACGACGGGGGTTTTTGGGTTTGTTCCCTCGCCGGGAGGCCACTGGGACAGGTGTTGAAGGACCTAGGGGAGAATTGTTTTTATCATTATTAGGCGTGGAGGGCGCAATGGGGGGCGAGCGGCTGTGGCTGGTCCTAGAGGAGGGTATCGGTGAAGTGTGTGTCAGTGGGCACGGGGGGGAAAATGAGTTTTGGGAAGAGCGGCTTTGTATAATACCTATAGATGAGATATGTGTGTTGGGAGGCGTTTTCCTGTGAGTGGCATCACGACGGGGGTTTTTGGGTTTGTTCCTTTGCCGGGAGGCCACTGGGACAGGTGTTGAAGGACTTAGGGGAGAATTATTTGTAACATTATTAGGCGTGGAAGACGCAATGGGGGGCGAGAGGCTGTGGCTGGTCCTAAGGGGGGGTAGCGGTGAAGTGTGTGTCAGTGGGGACGGGGGGGATAATGAGTTTTGGCAGGAGCGGCATTGTATAATAACTATAGGTGAGATAGGTGTGTGGGGAGTCGTTTTCCTGTGAGTGGCATCACGACGGGGTTTTTTGGGTGTGTTCCTTCGCCGGGAGGCCACTGGGACAGGTGTTGAAGGACTTAGGGGAGAATTGTTTCTACCATTATTAGGCGTGGAGGACGCAATGGGGGGCGAGAGGCTGTGGCTGGTCCTAGGGGAGGGTAGCGGTGAAGTGTGTGTCGGTGGGGACAATCGAAA
>JAYJMR010000193.1:17500-22500 GCA_037074705.1 Zhengitettix transpicula
CCGATCCCGGCGATACTGCAAAGCCGGGCCAACCCGTGACAGATGTGGAGCAAGCTCCTAACACTCCGTCATTTTCCAAAAATGAGTTTAATATTCTGGTGGTGCGATGCACCACGTATCAGATATTAAGCTGATAAGAACAGATTTAAGACGTTTATTTTCAAGAAATATTTACAAATATTAATATACAATTAGAATAGTTGTAGTCCGCTGATGGACTCAATTTAAGATTTACATGGGTTTAATAACTATATTTTTAGTCCCTTCAATGGGACTCAAGGAAATATTTATTTATTTCATTACAATAAAATTAGGTCATTTAATGACCTCTCAAGTCTTGTTTATATTTCTTGAAACAATCGTCTCTGCTGCTCCCAACGCCAGCGTAGCTCCCGCATCTCGAATAGGTGGTGACGCAACACGATGCCTGGCGATGTCGTGTTGCTGTTGATTCTCGAGGAGCATCCGCGCAGTACAGAATCCGGAACCCGTTGTCGCTAAGCGTCGCAGGATTTTGAAGTTCCAGGCGATCCCGGAATCAGGTATCTGCTGGTCGTCGCTGTCCGATAGTCCTGAGAAATAAAGGATAAAGCCAAAAGTAGATATTCAGGACTATTTCTTTTTTTTTTTTTTTTTTGGAAGCAACAGGACATTATTTAAATAAGGGTAGGGCGGGAGGGTGGTTTTTCTAGGCGGACGATACAGGAACCCGCTCTCCAGAATCCTTATACATACTGTCGGCGGCCCGTGATATGCTCCACATACATATCACGCGACCACCGCAGTGTCTCGGAGACGATGATGTTCTTCATAGTTTTCGCGTACCGCCTGGAGACCCCAAGGTCCCGGAGTACCGCGTCGTTGGCAGGGTCCCAGGAGCCGAGGCTGCCGACGACGAAGGCGTGGAACTTGACGTCGTCGTAGCGAAGCCGGAGCCTCTCCGCCAGGAGCTCGTATTTTGCGGATTTAAGCAGCCTGGCCCTCTGGAACGCTTCCTCGCGGTTCTCGAAGGTTACTGTGACATCGACCATGGTGACGGAGCTGGATGTTGTGTCCGTCACCACCAGATCGGGACGGAGGCCGCTGTCATCACCTGGAACGGACTTGTTTATAGTAATGCTCGGGGGGGTGCCGGTGGTGGGCTTACCTTGGACCGCCGCCGCAAGCCGATGCAGTATCCCGTCATGGCGAAGCTGCCACGCCCTCGAATGGTATTTACACGCATTGAGGACGTGTGGCAGCGTCTCCACGGGCTGACCGCACCGGCGGCAGCGTCGGTCGTTGGGCTCCCCAAAGCGCTTGCAGCCGTTGAGTGGAACGACCCCCAGGCGGGCCCGATGTACAAAGCGCCACTCAGCGAACCGCGTATACCGTCCATTACGCATCCAGTGGTTGGACGCAGGGTCTAACCTGAAACAGGAAAGTGTTTTACCCTGGTCCGGTTTTGCCAACAGTCTACGCCTGTAACCTCCGATGATACTCCTCTTGAGGAACGGCACTAGTTGTTTTATTGCCGATGGCGGGATCTTGGTCGGAGTCGCCGGGATGGTGTTAGGTTGCTGGGCGTCTTCTCTGGTGTCATCAGCCTCAGCAACGGCGACGTCTTCATCTTCTTCTGCCGGGATGTTGTGTGGCAGGCCATCTCCGTCCAAGATCTGCATCTCCTCCAGGACAGTACTCCATCTCCAATGGATTCCGCTGCGCGTCCTAAGCCTCCGCGACGCCTTCCTTACTTGCGTCCACATGGAGGCTATATCACCGCCGTCTCTACTAAATAGTTGGTTAATATCTCCACTGAGGTACGAGGCTACCTCTTCCTTCGTGGGGGCGCGCCTAATTTTCCGTTTGATTACCGAGTTTAGCGCCGCCCACGCTACTTCCCTAACGGCCTCGTCCCTGCAGTGGAGCATGCGAAACGCATGTGAGACGGACAGGATATCGACGCTGTCAGTCAAGGGCAGGATACCAGCACCGCCCTCCCAGGTCGGCAGGCGGATGAGCTCGACGGACGCCCGCTGGGGAAGCCAAAGCCACCTCTTCACAGCGTCCCGGACCACCTTGTCAACTTGTCGGACAGGCGCCTTGGGCACGTCCCCCGCGCGGAGGATGAAGTCCAACCGCGGCAGGAGAAATGTCCTCGTCGCGTCCAACTTCTGCCAAGGGGCCAGTAAGCTGGAGTCGATGAGCCCGACATCCGCCTCGAGGGCCCGCAACTCATCGTCGGGGGTCTGGCTAACCCGGAAGCCAGCGGGAACACCTAGGTATCTGTAGGAGTCACCGTCACCGAGCACCCTCGGCACACCCCCCTGAATATGGAAGGTGGTGTCACGCACCACCCGCCGCCCCCTACAGTCCACACAAAGCGTGGCGCACTTGGCTGGTTTGAAGCGGAGTCCAGCCCACTCAGCCGCCACACCAACTCGGTCGAGCAAAGTCTGCAGTTGCTGCGGGTCGCGGGCTAGCAGAACTATGTCGTCGGCATAGGCTAGCACAGACGTTGGGCGACCATACAGCCTATAACCGCTGACTCCCGCAGCCGCGGCCGCAGTCCTGATGACCGGCTCGATCGCGAGATTGAAAATGATCGGGCTGAGTGGACATCCCTGCTTCACTCCCGCATCAAGGCACACAGGCTCCGTGTAACCCTCGGGGGTGCGCACCCTCGTCGTGCACCCGGCGTACATCTCTTTGACGACGTTAACAACTCGGTCGGGCATCCCCATCGCCCGGAGGACCCCGAATACGTGGGTATGCGGGATCGATCCGAATGCGTTGGAGATGTCCAACCAAGCCAAACAGACTTGTCGCCCGTTTCGTCGAGCCAAATCGACAGCCGACTGCACAAGGAAGTTGTGCTCCATACATCCCTCAGCCTCCCGAAAGCCCTTCTGCTCGGGTGACAATTTACCGCACCTCACAGCCCAACTGGAGATACGGTCTGCCAATATTCCCGAATACAGCTTAGCAATCGTTGAGCTGAGGGATAGGGGGCGCCAGTTAGTGACCTCGTCACGGCTACCTCCTTTGTGTATGAGGATTGTGCGGGATTCCTTCCACGCCGACGGAATCCGGCACTCCGACCAACAGTGAACAAATATCTCGGTCAGCACATGGCCACCGGGATCCGCTCTCCGCCAGTCGGAGTACCGTACCCCGTCAGGGCCGGGCGCCGTATTCTTGCATCGAGCAAGCCAACGGCACACTTCGTGTCGGGAGGGGGGACGGATAACAGCTTCCGCCTCAGTGGCGGGTGAGTCGGAGTTAAGCTCCGGAACAATCCCAGGTCGGGTCCCATAGGTGTGGTTGCTACCACTAAAGACCCCGGCAAAATGACTTCGCAGAGATGGGCCGTCAATCGCACAGAACGGTGACGGCCCATCCAGGATTTGGCGCATTGCCTTGCGCCGGTCACGTCGGTACAGCTTCTGCAAAGCAGACGCCGCAGCCGAATCGTAGACGGGGCGCGCGGGTCCGCGCCGTCTCCGCTCATCAGGTGCCGGTGCCTGCCGCCCGAGGTTGTTTGTGTTTGGCGGGGCCTGCCTCCCGGTGTTATTGGGAGGGGCCTGGCTTCTCTGGCGCCCGGGCGCACCACCAGGGTTACCACCAGCGGCTTCCCCGGTAATGGTACCCACGACGCTTTCGAAGACATTCCACAGCGCGCCAGTCGCCGTACGCAACAGCTCTAGCCAGCGACGCTGGGCAGGTGTAAGGGCTTCCGGGTCCTGGGATTGTGCTTGGGTCGGGTTTTGTGTTGGGGGGATAGATTGAGGGTCCGGGATAGGGTGCGCCTCTGACCGCCGAACCTCACCAGCTTCCCCGACCAGAGGCGGCCCACCCCCAGCCTCCCCTTCCGCGGCGCCAGAACCCACCACGTCACCAACCAACACACCCGAGGCGTCACGGTTTCTCCTATCTTTCCTCCTCCGGCGAGTCGGTCGTGGGGACGGGGCTGATGACGTGTTTGGAGGGGAGCGATGTTGTATGGATACGGGGGACGGTAATGATTGGGTGTGTGTGGGTGGGGACGATAGCTGGGGTGGGGTACCAGGCTGAGGGCCCGCTGTGGAGGAATTGTTGTTATTGGGAGGGGAAAGTGAAGCCGGAGATGGGTTGTAGGGTGGGGGGACATGTTTTGGCCGTTGGGGCCTCCTGCGCGCCGGGTTTGGGGACGGGGGGGATAATGAGTTTTGGGAAGAGCGGCTTTGTATAATAACTATAGGTGAGATATGTGTGTTGGGAGGCGATTTCCTGTGAGTGGCATCACGACGGGGGTTTTTGGGTTTGTTCCCTCGCCGGGAGGCCACTGGGACAGGTGTTGAAGGACCTAGGGGAGAATTGTTTTTATCATTATTAGGCGTGGAGGGCGCAATGGGGGGCGAGCGGCTGTGGCTGGTCCTAGAGGAGGGTATCGGTGAAGTGTGTGTCAGTGGGCACGGGGGGGAAAATGAGTTTTGGGAAGAGCGGCTTTGTATAATACCTATAGATGAGATATGTGTGTTGGGAGGCGTTTTCCTGTGAGTGGCATCACGACGGGGGTTTTTGGGTTTGTTCCTTTGCCGGGAGGCCACTGGGACAGGTGTTGAAGGACTTAGGGGAGAATTATTTGTAACATTATTAGGCGTGGAAGACGCAATGGGGGGCGAGAGGCTGTGGCTGGTCCTAAGGGGGGGTAGCGGTGAAGTGTGTGTCAGTGGGGACGGGGGGGATAATGAGTTTTGGCAGGAGCGGCATTGTATAATAACTATAGGTGAGATAGGTGTGTGGGGAGTCGTTTTCCTGTGAGTGGCATCACGACGGGGTTTTTTGGGTGTGTTCCTTCGCCGGGAGGCCACTGGGACAGGTGTTGAAGGACTTAGGGGAGAATTGTTTCTACCATTATTAGGCGTGGAGGACGCAATGGGGGGCGAGAGGCTGTGGCTGGTCCTAGGGGAGGGTAGCGGTGAAGTGTGTGTCGGTGGGGACAATCGAAAGGGTGAGGTAATAGGCTTTGGGCTTGCTGG
>JAYJMR010000193.1:27500-32500 GCA_037074705.1 Zhengitettix transpicula
ACAGATGTGGAGCAAGCTCCTAACACTCCGTCATTTTCCAAAAATGAGTTTAATATTCTGGTGGTGCGATGCACCACGTATCAGATATTAAGCTGATAAGAACAGATTTAAGACGTTTATTTTCAAGAAATATTTACAAATATTAATATACAATTAGAATAGTTGTAGTCCGCTGATGGACTCAATTTAAGATTTACATGGGTTTAATAACTATATTTTTAGTCCCTTCAATGGGACTCAAGGAAATATTTATTTATTTCATTACAATAAAATTAGGTCATTTAATGACCTCTCAAGTCTTGTTTATATTTCTTGAAACAATCGTCTCTGCTGCTCCCAACGCCAGCGTAGCTCCCGCATCTCGAATAGGTGGTGACGCAACACGATGCCTGGCGATGTCGTGTTGCTGTTGATTCTCGAGGAGCATCCGCGCAGTACAGAATCCGGAACCCGTTGTCGCTAAGCGTCGCAGGATTTTGAAGTTCCAGGCGATCCCGGAATCAGGTATCTGCTGGTCGTCGCTGTCCGATAGTCCTGAGAAATAAAGGATAAAGCCAAAAGTAGATATTCAGGACTATTTCTTTTTTTTTTTTTTTTTTTGGAAGCAACAGGACATTATTTAAATAAGGGTAGGGCGGGAGGGTGGTTTTTCTAGGCGGACGATACAGGAACCCGCTCTCCAGAATCCTTATACATACTGTCGGCGGCCCGTGATATGCTCCACATACATATCACGCGACCACCGCAGTGTCTCGGAGACGATGATGTTCTTCATAGTTTTCGCGTACCGCCTGGAGACCCCAAGGTCCCGGAGTACCGCGTCGTTGGCAGGGTCCCAGGAGCCGAGGCTGCCGACGACGAAGGCGTGGAACTTGACGTCGTCGTAGCGAAGCCGGAGCCTCTCCGCCAGGAGCTCGTATTTTGCGGATTTAAGCAGCCTGGCCCTCTGGAACGCTTCCTCGCGGTTCTCGAAGGTTACTGTGACATCGACCATGGTGACGGAGCTGGATGTTGTGTCCGTCACCACCAGATCGGGACGGAGGCCGCTGTCATCACCTGGAACGGACTTGTTTATAGTAATGCTCGGGGGGGTGCCGGTGGTGGGCTTACCTTGGACCGCCGCCGCAAGCCGATGCAGTATCCCGTCATGGCGAAGCTGCCACGCCCTCGAATGGTATTTACACGCATTGAGGACGTGTGGCAGCGTCTCCACGGGCTGACCGCACCGGCGGCAGCGTCGGTCGTTGGGCTCCCCAAAGCGCTTGCAGCCGTTGAGTGGAACGACCCCCAGGCGGGCCCGATGTACAAAGCGCCACTCAGCGAACCGCGTATACCGTCCATTACGCATCCAGTGGTTGGACGCAGGGTCTAACCTGAAACAGGAAAGTGTTTTACCCTGGTCCGGTTTTGCCAACAGTCTACGCCTGTAACCTCCGATGATACTCCTCTTGAGGAACGGCACTAGTTGTTTTATTGCCGATGGCGGGATCTTGGTCGGAGTCGCCGGGATGGTGTTAGGTTGCTGGGCGTCTTCTCTGGTGTCATCAGCCTCAGCAACGGCGACGTCTTCATCTTCTTCTGCCGGGATGTTGTGTGGCAGGCCATCTCCGTCCAAGATCTGCATCTCCTCCAGGACAGTACTCCATCTCCAATGGATTCCGCTGCGCGTCCTAAGCCTCCGCGACGCCTTCCTTACTTGCGTCCACATGGAGGCTATATCACCGCCGTCTCTACTAAATAGTTGGTTAATATCTCCACTGAGGTACGAGGCTACCTCTTCCTTCGTGGGGGCGCGCCTAATTTTCCGTTTGATTACCGAGTTTAGCGCCGCCCACGCTACTTCCCTAACGGCCTCGTCCCTGCAGTGGAGCATGCGAAACGCATGTGAGACGGACAGGATATCGACGCTGTCAGTCAAGGGCAGGATACCAGCACCGCCCTCC
The DNA here is from genome assembly GCA_037074705.1 of Zhengitettix transpicula. NCBI lineage: Eukaryota > Metazoa > Arthropoda > Insecta > Orthoptera > Tetrigidae > Zhengitettix > Zhengitettix transpicula. Next base: position 29,444 of record JAYJMR010000193.1, read on the forward strand.
CAGGTCGGCAGGCGGATGAGCTCGACGGACGCCCGCTGGGGAAGCCAAAGCCACCTCTTCACAGCGTCCCGGACCACCTTGTCAACTTGTCGGACAGGCGCCTTGGGCACGTCCCCCGCGCGGAGGATGAAGTCCAACCGCGGCAGGAGAAATGTCCTCGTCGCGTCCAACTTCTGCCAAGGGGCCAGTAAGCTGGAGTCGATGAGCCCGACATCCGCCTCGAGGGCCCGCAACTCATCGTCGGGGGTCTGGCTAACCCGGAAGCCAGCGGGAACACCTAGGTATCTGTAGGAGTCACCGTCACCGAGCACCCTCGGCACACCCCCCTGAATATGGAAGGTGGTGTCACGCACCACCCGCCGCCCCCTACAGTCCACACAAAGCGTGGCGCACTTGGCTGGTTTGAAGCGGAGTCCAGCCCACTCAGCCGCCACACCAACTCGGTCGAGCAAAGTCTGCAGTTGCTGCGGGTCGCGGGCTAGCAGAACTATGTCGTCGGCATAGGCTAGCACAGACGTTGGGCGACCATACAGCCTATAACCGCTGACTCCCGCAGCCGCGGCCGCAGTCCTGATGACCGGCTCGATCGCGAGATTGAAAATGATCGGGCTGAGTGGACATCCCTGCTTCACTCCCGCATCAAGGCACACAGGCTCCGTGTAACCCTCGGGGGTGCGCACCCTCGTCGTGCACCCGGCGTACATCTCTTTGACGACGTTAACAACTCGGTCGGGCATCCCCATCGCCCGGAGGACCCCGAATACGTGGGTATGCGGGATCGATCCGAATGCGTTGGAGATGTCCAACCAAGCCAAACAGACTTGTCGCCCGTTTCGTCGAGCCAAATCGACAGCCGACTGCACAAGGAAGTTGTGCTCCATACATCCCTCAGCCTCCCGAAAGCCCTTCTGCTCGGGTGACAATTTACCGCACCTCACAGCCCAACTGGAGATACGGTCTGCCAATATTCCCGAATACAGCTTAGCAATCGTTGAGCTGAGGGATAGGGGGCGCCAGTTAGTGACCTCGTCACGGCTACCTCCTTTGTGTATGAGGATTGTGCGGGATTCCTTCCACGCCGACGGAATCCGGCACTCCGACCAACAGTGAACAAATATCTCGGTCAGCACATGGCCACCGGGATCCGCTCTCCGCCAGTCGGAGTACCGTACCCCGTCAGGGCCGGGCGCCGTATTCTTGCATCGAGCAAGCCAACGGCACACTTCGTGTCGGGAGGGGGGACGGATAACAGCTTCCGCCTCAGTGGCGGGTGAGTCGGAGTTAAGCTCCGGAACAATCCCAGGTCGGGTCCCATAGGTGTGGTTGCTACCACTAAAGACCCCGGCAAAATGACTTCGCAGAGATGGGCCGTCAATCGCACAGAACGGTGACGGCCCATCCAGGATTTGGCGCATTGCCTTGCGCCGGTCACGTCGGTACAGCTTCTGCAAAGCAGACGCCGCAGCCGAATCGTAGACGGGGCGCGCGGGTCCGCGCCGTCTCCGCTCATCAGGTGCCGGTGCCTGCCGCCCGAGGTTGTTTGTGTTTGGCGGGGCCTGCCTCCCGGTGTTATTGGGAGGGGCCTGGCTTCTCTGGCGCCCGGGCGCACCACCAGGGTTACCACCAGCGGCTTCCCCGGTAATGGTACCCACGACGCTTTCGAAGACATTCCACAGCGCGCCAGTCGCCGTACGCAACAGCTCTAGCCAGCGACGCTGGGCAGGTGTAAGGGCTTCCGGGTCCTGGGATTGTGCTTGGGTCGGGTTTTGTGTTGGGGGGATAGATTGAGGGTCCGGGATAGGGTGCGCCTCTGACCGCCGAACCTCACCAGCTTCCCCGACCAGAGGCGGCCCACCCCCAGCCTCCCCTTCCGCGGCGCCAGAACCCACCACGTCACCAACCAACACACCCGAGGCGTCACGGTTTCTCCTATCTTTCCTCCTCCGGCGAGTCGGTCGTGGGGACGGGGCTGATGACGTGTTTGGAGGGGAGCGATGTTGTATGGATACGGGGGACGGTAATGATTGGGTGTGTGTGGGTGGGGACGATAGCTGGGGTGGGGTACCAGGCTGAGGGCCCGCTGTGGAGGAATTGTTGTTATTGGGAGGGGAAAGTGAAGCCGGAGATGGGTTGTAGGGTGGGGGGACATGTTTTGGCCGTTGGGGCCTCCTGCGCGCCGGGTTTGGGGACGGGGGGGATAATGAGTTTTGGGAAGAGCGGCTTTGTATAATAACTATAGGTGAGATATGTGTGTTGGGAGGCGATTTCCTGTGAGTGGCATCACGACGGGGGTTTTTGGGTTTGTTCCCTCGCCGGGAGGCCACTGGGACAGGTGTTGAAGGACCTAGGGGAGAATTGTTTTTATCATTATTAGGCGTGGAGGGCGCAATGGGGGGCGAGCGGCTGTGGCTGGTCCTAGAGGAGGGTATCGGTGAAGTGTGTGTCAGTGGGCACGGGGGGGAAAATGAGTTTTGGGAAGAGCGGCTTTGTATAATACCTATAGATGAGATATGTGTGTTGGGAGGCGTTTTCCTGTGAGTGGCATCACGACGGGGGTTTTTGGGTTTGTTCCTTTGCCGGGAGGCCACTGGGACAGGTGTTGAAGGACTTAGGGGAGAATTATTTGTAACATTATTAGGCGTGGAAGACGCAATGGGGGGCGAGAGGCTGTGGCTGGTCCTAAGGGGGGGTAGCGGTGAAGTGTGTGTCAGTGGGGACGGGGGGGATAATGAGTTTTGGCAGGAGCGGCATTGTATAATAACTATAGGTGAGATAGGTGTGTGGGGAGTCGTTTTCCTGTGAGTGGCATCACGACGGGGTTTTTTGGGTGTGTTCCTTCGCCGGGAGGCCACTGGGACAGGTGTTGAAGGACTTAGGGGAGAATTGTTTCTACCATTATTAGGCGTGGAGGACGCAATGGGGGGCGAGAGGCTGTGGCTGGTCCTAGGGGAGGGTAGCGGTGAAGTGTGTGTCGGTGGGGACAATCGAAAGGGTGAGGTAATAGGCTTTGGGCTTGCTGGGGGGGGCGTGCTGAGAGGGGATATGAGAGCCGGAATC